>JAFMOD010000138.1:1543781-1559850 GCA_019802435.1 Corydoras maculifer | reverse complement strand
TTCCCCCTTGGGCACTGTGTACAAGTGCCCACCACTCTGCATACTATACTAGTGTTTGTGTGTTGCACGAATGGGTTAAGAGTGGAGGACACACTCACTCACACACACACACTAGTATAGTGAGTGGAGAGGTGGGCAGTCTTGTGCACAGTGCCCGAGGGGGAAATTGGGGTTAGGCGCCTTGCCCAAGTGCACTTCAGTACTTGTTGGGACCAGGAATCAAACCGGGGAGCTTCAGATCCCAAGGCTGGTTCTGGTTGTGTTGAAGTGCCCTTGGGCAAGGCACCTAATCCCTATTTCCCCCTCAGGCACTGTGTACAAGGCTGCCCACCACTCCGCTTACTATTCTAGTGTGTGTGTGTGTGTTGCATGAATGGGTTAAAAGTGGAGGACACACTCACACACACACACACACACACACTAGTATAGTAAGCAGAGTGAATGGCAGCTTTGGACACAGTGCCCGAGGGGGAATTGGTGGGAAATTGGGGGTTAGGCGCCTTGCCCAAGGGCACTTCGGCACTTTAGTACCTGTTGGGTCCGGGAATCAAACAGGGGAGCTTCAGATCCCAAGGCTGGTTCCTTAACCCCAATCCTAAGACTGCCCCCCGGGTGTTTAATCTCATTTCCACAGGTCTATAGAATTTAGCACCGAGCCATGCCCTCTGGAGTCTATCTATCTAAGCATGCTTCCAACAGTTTGGGGAAGGCCCTATTTGTGTTCCAGCACACACTGAGATTGCATTTTAAAGATCTGACACAGAGCCCTGATATCAACACCTTGGAGACCGTAAGCCAGGCCTCCTCGTCCAACATCAGTGCCTGACCTCATAAATGCTCTTCTGGACAAATGAGCAGATTATTCCATGAACAGCCTGCGGTAGGCGTCCTAGTCGCCCTTTTTTATTTTAAAGTCTTTTTTTTACGTGTCATCCATCGTGCCTTTTATTGAAAACCACCTCGGCACGTCTCCAACGATCCTCCGTTCACAATGAAGCTTCTGTGCGTGAATCATTCCTCCACAGTTCCTTCTTCTTATCAGCCTGACGAGTGCGATCTTCATCCGTTCTTTAATTAAAAGCCCGGATCCTGCTCTCTGGCCGGAGCCTAGCGTGACCGACTCGTTTCCTAAACGCATTTTAAGCCTAATTCTGTCCACATCGGGGGATCAGTCTGCCAGTCCCTCCCCCTCGCGACGCTTATCGTCCCGAATCCTCTCATTATAACCGATTTCGGCGGAGAGCAGTGGACGAAGCCGGTTTCAAACAGACTTCGGAGGGTGCGGCACACCCTGTAATCACACACAGATGCAGGAGGCCCTGTGAACAGGTTCCAGCCAGCAGCACGGCAAATAGACGTTCTCCTCACGTGTCGCCGGGATATTGGAACTTGCTGAATTTTGTGAAAATCGATTTCCAGCCCATGGAACATTTACATTTAATCATTTATCCAAAGCCACACAAATGAGAACACCACAAGTCAGTAGCTACACTGTGGAATTATCAAACCCACCCCCCCCCCCCTATTTAAAATTTTTATTTTTTTTTCTACAACAGGTATTTAATAAAAATATGCATCTTCAGCAGTTTCTTAAAAATGCCCAGTGACTCCACCTTACGGACAGAGTTGGGAAGATCGTTCTACCATTTCGCAGTGGTGAACACCAAGGAGTAAGAATGAGCTCCTCGGTGAGGTGGAACCACCAGGGGGCAATCATCACTGGAGCGAAGTGAACGAGCCGGAGTGTATTTTGACAAGATGGAGTGAAGGTAAGAGGGGCCAAATCCACAGTTGGTCCTGTAGGCCAGAGTCATGTGACTTGTACTGAATGCAGCAGCTAGAGGAGGTCAACATGCCTTGGAGTTGGACTCCTTTTAACGCTAGAAGTCCCAGGAATTTCAACCACCACCCTAAAGTCCCTGAAGAGGGTCCAATGACCCTTAGTCCAAACTGCCGACTCTGATGGCTCTGGTCAGAATCCTTTCGTTTGTAAATGTGCCCGTTGCTTAAGGAATCAGCAGGGGGCAGGAGAGCCGAACTCACACAAACAGGGCTCGCAGGGTTTTTTTTTTTAAATGGCTTTGGCTCAGTTCTTGAAACCGAGATGACGTTCTCAAAACACCATGTGGAACACAGCTCGCAGTCAGGAGACCTTGCATTTTGAGTGCACTGACAATTTGTATGAAAGACATATTTTGTTTTAACCGTTTAAGGAAGTAAATGTAATTCGTTATTGTGCTTAAGTTTTATTTGTGTATCTGTACTTTACTTTGGTATTTTTTTATTTTGGAGGTCTTTTACTTTAACTTCACTACATTTGAAAGTCAAATATTTTACTTTTTAATCTAAATACATTATAAAAAATCAGTCGCTGCTTTTGTCTAATGCACGCAAAAAATACCAAAACGCTTAAAGGCTTAAACCAGAACGCACATTCGGTTCGAACCAATGGACAAAGTTGGCCTTCACCATTTTATGCTTTATGAGACTTCTAATAGATATCAGTGTCAAACCAATTAATGACATTGTATTGAAATAGGCGGCACGGTGGCTTAGTGGTTTAGCACGTTCCCCTCTCAGCGCTAGGGATTCCTGGTTCGAATCCCCATCTGGGTGGGGTTTGCATGTTGTCCCCGTGTCCGCGTGGGTTTCCTCCGGGCTCTCCGGTTTCCTCCCACAGTCCAAAAACATGGATCAAGTCAATTGAATTCTCCAAATTGCCCCATATGGAGTGTGTTTGTGTGAGTGAGGGTGTGCCCAGCGATAGGTTGGCGTCCTGTCCTGGGTGTATCTGCCCAGCGCCCGAGACGCTCTCCCCTGGATGGGCATGGGGAACCCCCCCGCGACCCTACTAGAGATAAAGCGGAAGATAATGAATGAATGAATGAACATATTAAAATATTGGTGACCAAGAAATATTGTAACCCAAGAGTGTAAAGTAAGAACCGAACCCAGCTGACGAATGTAAGTGTGCGGAGGTTCAATCTGAGGCAACGCAACAGAACGCGAGGGAACCCGGCGTGAGCCGAAATGAACACAGAGGGAAGTTGATGACCTTCAGATGTGCAGAACATAACGACCTTCTTAATGCCACCGCTGAGAAAATGGCAGGCGCCTCCTGACTTTTAGAACCGCCCTCCATTCCCTTAAATAAATCGCTTCATTCCAACCACTACACTGATAAGGAACGCCCCCCCACCCTCCTCAACATCTGTCAGAGGATTTAATTGGGTTCATTAGACAACACAGAGAGAGTTTCCAATTACAGACCTTGATAATTAATTGCACTTGAAATTAACTATATTTCCTCATCAGCTTTTAATTAAATGTGGCCCCTTGGTCTTGATTGGAATTCCTCCATTCTCAGGGTGCGCCGAGGTTCCCTACATGTTTACTCGAGGGCGCGTGGGGAGATGGACTTGATTTTTCGGGTTGAGTAATTACGCCGGGTAATTAAGCTCCATCAGCCGAGTCGGGGTCCTCGGAGCTCCCGGCGAGGCCGGCACCAAAGTCGGACACGCAACTCGCGGCAACCGCCATTACAGCCGGCGATCTTTTCCCAAAGTGTGTGTCTGCTGGTGCCAATTAAGGTTCTCTTCCCGGGTTTCAAAATACAGGAGGGCGGAATTACGTACGCAAATTTAAAAAATAAAATAAAATAAATAAATAGAATGAATAATAATGCGGAGTATCATTCAGTCAGTGTCGGGAAGACGAAGTTCGGCAAATAATTTAAAGTGCCATGTAAGTTATGAAGGTCCTGCACAAAACAAATAGTCGTCAAATGAAAGTTAAGTTTTTACGTAGTTACACGTGGGTTAATATCCTAATAAATTACTAATGATTTTTAAAACAATGATCGTAATGAAAACCTTCAAAAACTACTTCTCAAAGTGAAATTGTTGTACGTACGAACTTGCAAAGTCCTTAAAGAGTTACGAGTGCGTCAAAGTACTCCTAAGTTAAGAACGATCTTAAAATGTACTCAAGTTACGAAAAACATTTTTGAATTTGAGTTTAATACGAATCATTTTAAGTACTACATACATCACAAAGCAGCTTTGTTACAAAGTACTCAGCTTGAAGAACTATTTATGAGATATGCTGTAGATTAATTATATAAAACTATATATAATAGTGTGGCGGCACGGTGGCTTAGTGGTTTAGCATGTTCCCCTCTCAGCACTAGGGATTCCCGGTTCGAATCCCCATCTGGGTGGAGTTTCCATGTTCTCCCCGTGTCTGCGTGGGTTTCCTCTGGGTTCTCCGGTTTCCTCCCACAGTCCAAAAACATGGATCAAGTCAACTGAGTTCTTCAAATTGCCCCATATAGAGTGTGTCTGTGTGAGTGAGTGTGTGCCCAGTGATAGATTGGCGCCCTGTCCTGGGTGTTTGTGCCCAGCGCCCGAAACGTTCTCCCCTGGATGGGCATGGGGAACTCCCCCTGCTACCCTAATATAGGATAAAGCGGAAGATAATGAATGAATGAATTTATATAATAGTGTGTATATATATATACTCGTGATTTATCAATGATTTCAAATACCACGTAATGAAGTAATTAGTAATTAAGCTTCATCAGCCTGTCATGTATATATATATATATATACACGAAGCAGCTTTGTTACAGAGTACTCAGCTTTAAGAACAATTTAGGAAACACACTCTAGATTAATTATATAAAATTTGAAGCAAGAAAAGTCTACGGTAAAATCCTTGTAGATCTAAAGTATATTTCTCTATAACTGTAAATTCAAATACGCGTCTTGATTAACGAAGATTTCAAGTTAACAAAGAACCCAAGTACTCGCAATTAACCATTGATTTAAAATACGAAATACTTTAGAAAGTAATTAGTAATTAAACTCCCGGCGAGGCAGAGACCAAAGTCGGACACGCAACTCCCGGCAACCGCCATTACAGCCGGCGATCTTTCGCCAAAGTGTGTGTCTGCTGGTGCCAATTAAGGTTCTCTACCCGGGTTCCAAAATACAGGAGGGTGGAATTATCTATGCAAATGTAAAAAATAAAATAAAATAAATTAATAGAATGAATAATAATGCGGCGTATCTTTTAGCCAGAGGAGGGAAGGAAAAGTTCTGCGTTTTGTCATCGCTCGGCAACGATGCATATTCAGTCTCGGTGACGGAGCAGCAAAAGCTATTTTCGCTCTAATGACGGGAAACCGTTTCGGGATGACGCTCCGCCGTCGCTCACGCACTACGGTGACATAGCCGCGTGACATTTTGTTTCATTTTCGATGCCCTGCTGTAACATTGCGTTTAACAATGGAATAATTTATATGGTAAACAGATCTCTGTGTTAATGTGCAGCAGTTGATGAAGCCCTTTGTCAGAGCGGGGAACGTACAACGCGCAGTCGACTTGACTGATGACGCGAATCTGCATTCGGAATGTCGTTGCGGAATGAGGCAGCTTGTTGCCTTTCACACGGCGGAAAACCCGATTCCAACAAAACGCCCACGTTTCCTGACGACGTTCAATCAACGACTTCACTCCCAGAAAACTCATTTTCTAAATGTAAATCCTGATACGGCCTAATAAGCCCCGCCCACCACATGACGGGAACACATTTCGAAGTTCCTGAATTGTGTGTTTTGATTAACGAATATTATAAGTTAACGAAGGTACGTGCGAGTTACGAGTACTCGCAATTTACAAATGATTTTAAATACCACGTAAGTCACGAAGACCTTTGGGAAAATTTTAATTTAAGGCTGTGTACATTTATTCATTCATTCATTATCTCCCGCTTTATCCTCTATTATGCCCATCCAGGGGAGAACGTTTCGGGCGCTGGGCAGATAGACCCAGGACAGGGCGCCAATCTATCACTGGGCACACACTCACTCACACAGACACACTGTATATGGGGCAATTTGGAGAATTTAATTGACTTGATCCATGTTTTTGGACTGTGGGAGGAAACCGGAGAACCCAGAGGAAACCCACGCAGACACGCGGAGAACATGGAAACTCCAGGCTGTGTACAGTAAGTGAAAATTTACGAATAATCCAAGAAGATACAAGTGATTTATAAATGAATTTTAGTTCTACATATATTACGAAGCAGATATGTTACAGAGAACTCAGCTTTAGGAACATTATAGGAAACACACTCTAAATGAATTATATAATTAATTTAAACTTGAAGTAATTTATGAATTACGGGCAATTTACGAATAATTTTAAATACCACGTAAGTTACGAAGACCTTCGGGAAAAAATGTAAATTTAAGGTCAAATGAAAATTGACGTGCAAATTTTTGATGATTCCAAGTTACAAGTGGGTCAGCGTACTCATAATTTACAAATGATTTCAAATACCACACAAGTTACAAAGGAAAAAATTGAATTTAAGGTTGTGTAAGTGCAAATTTACGATAATTCCAAGAAGTTACAAGTGGGTCAGGGTACTCATAATTTACGAATAATTTTAAGCAGCATGTATCACTTTTAAATTTAAACTAGCCGTCACCACAAATACCTTAAGAAGTCACAAGTGTGTCAAAATACTGATGATTTAAAATGATTAGAAGTATTCCATTAGATACGAAGAATTTCTACAGCAATTTAGGTAAATAAATTATAAACTAATCAAAATAAAAAAAGGAAATGGAAATAAATATATAGAAAAATAACTAAATTAATTTAAGTTAGATGTACGAATAAACTTAGGAATAACTGTAAATAGGGCGGCACGGTGGCTTAGTGGTTAGCACGTTCTCAGCACTAGGGATTCCCGGTTCGAATCCCCATCTGGGTGGAGTTTCCATGTTCTCCCCGTGTCTGCGTGGGTTTCCTCCGGGTTCTCCGGTTTCCTCCCACAGTCCAAAAACATGGATCCAGTTAATTGAATTCTCCAAATTGCCCCATGTAGAGTGTGTATGTGTGAGTGAGTGTGTGCCCAGCGATGGATTTGCGCCCTGTCCTGGGTCTATCTGCCCAGCGCCCGAGACGTTCTCCCCTGGATGGGCATGGGGAACCTCACCACGACCCTAATAGAGGATAAGCGGGAGATAATGAATGAATGAATAACTGTAAATAAATTATAAAATAATCAAAATAAAAAAAGTAAATAGAAATAAATGTAGGAATATCTGTAAATTTAAATATGATTTAATCATTTAAAGGACTTACCGATGAAGTAGACCAGCAGGAAAACCAGCGTGACGGAGACGAGGATGGCGCTGAGGGCAGCGCATTTCCAGTTGCAGTGCTTGTAGGGCTTCTTGAGGCTGAACGCGGGCCGGGAGAAGGTGCTGCGGGGCAGGGGTCGCGGCGGGGGCGAGTAGACCGTGCTGGAGGTCAGGGGGTAGGCGGGCGAGGTGGTGCAGTACAGCGGTGAGCTCCCGCTGGGCTTGAACAAAAAGTGTCTGCAACAAACAAAAAGACAAAACGCAACGCACGGGGACGACATGAGCTCGCCGGAAGCCACAACACTCGCCTAGAGGCGCAGGAAGACGTAAAGCCACAACCTAAATTGGTTTTCCCTAACGTTAAGGGCTGAAGCACGGACAGCGAAGCGGTCGCTGGGCGTTTTTTGGGCACCGCCGGGGAAGTGCGGGCAGGCGGGCGGTTAAAAGGGTTTAAAAGCATTTCTGCAGCCGGGGTTTTCTCTGATGAAATTGTGAATCGATACGTAATTTAATTTACAGCATGAGTGACCACGGCGGTTCGGCAGAACCCCCCTCCCTCCCCCCGTAATAAGAACCCCTGCCGTGATATACAGTGTGTGGCAGGACAGAAATGGTAACAGCATCATATTTGTCCTTGAGGAGCCGACCATGTTTATTAAGGGACATGGAGGCAGGGCCATCCTTTAACGGAGGCGCCCGTAAGTGCGACCGCTTTGCTGAACGTGCGAGCGATGCACGGGGATGAACGTAATGCCAGCTGACACGTACACGAGAGACGTTTTGGTGAATGTCCCACGTAACTGTGACCGTGCCTCGTTAATAACCGTGCCACAGACCTCCACAAGCCGCTCCGTCGTTGTTTGCATGGGAGCGCAGATGAAAGTACGGCATAGCAAAGCAGATCCTTTAATTAACAGTGGTAGCGGCCGCAGCCGGAGCATGCAACGTACCCGTCGGTGGTGAAAGCATCGTCGCGGCGCGCCGTGGCCAGAATGTCCATCTCTATAAGGTTGTCCTGTAATGTCTCTAGGACTGTCTGCTTTGCTATGTTTCTACACACAGGTGGAGAGATGGATAGATGGAGCAAAAGTGAGAGACACGCATGCAAGAACGGAAAAACAGTGGTCCACTTTGGGCGCCATCCGTCCCATCGGGCGGCGGAACTGACAGACAGATGGAGGAACTGAAATCAAAGCCCTTATGGAACTAACCTTATGGGGTTTTGGTATGAAAGCATGTCCCCCTATATATATATATATATATATATATATATATATATATATATATATATATATATATATATATATATACCCCATCCCTCTGGAGTCCCGAGCATGTACCTTGTATTGTACGACCCTTGCCCTTCTCTGCAAGAGTCCTGCTCCTCTCTGATAAACATTAGAGTATTCTGGTTCCTTTGCGGTCGGGGTTAGAAGAGAACATCAGGTTACAATTACACAAACGGGGATTTAGAAACGCTTCACCACGTCCCCCACCGTACCACATCGTCGGTCAGAGGAGGCTTCGGGGTCAAAGGCACCCGTTTTAATCAGGTTTATCTCGCCAAGTATGTTACACACACAAGGAATTTGGTTCCTGAATGATGGCGTCTCTCGAGTAAAATGACAATTTACTGCATTTACAAACGAAACAGTTCTATTTTCAAATAACAAGTTTGCTGTACATATGCATACTTATATTATAAAATATATATGGTAAAGTGCATTTAGGCTGTAGTGTTTATAAGCACTATAAGTGGTATTAACCCTTTAATACTGTACCTCCTATTATAGTTATTGACTTATGAGCTAAATAAATGTACAGAATAAAGAACATTTACGCGCCATTTAATAAACACACATATAGACACACCGTCTGCATCATATCCGCTCTAGCGACTGTACAGGATGGACTTTGTAGTCGTTTCGTCCCATGTTTAAATTAATTCTGCTTGTGAAATATAACATTTAGTAGAAAATGGGCAATTTATCCATAAAAAAACTAAATGAATGAATTACCACTAATTATTTAATTAATTGGTATTTTTTTTTAATTGATTCATGTGTCGTCATCGACGATGAACAATTGAGCAAAGTTTCAGCTTGATCGGATAACGGGATAACAGATAACTTTTTAGCAGACAAACAGATGAAGCTGATATAGAGGAATAATAATAATAATAATAATAATAATAATAATAATAATAATGATAATTCATTCATTCATTCATTATCTTCCGCTTTATCCTTTAATAGGGTCGCGGTGGGGTTCCCCATGCCCATCCAGGGGAGAACGTTTTGGGCGCTGAGCATAATAATAATAATAATAATAAGAAGAAGAATAATTCATTCATTCATTTATTTATTATCTTCCCCTTTATCCTCTATTAGGGTTACGGTGGGGTTCCCCATGCCCATCCAGGGGAGAACGTTTCGGGCGCTGGGCAGATACACCCAGGACAGGGCGCCAATCTATCACTGGGCACACACTCACTCACAGACACACTCTATAGGGGGCAATTTGGAGAACTCAATTGACTTGATCCATGTTTTTGGACTGTGGGAGGAAACCGGAGAACCCCGAGGAAACCCACGCAGACACGGGGAGAACATGGAAACTCCATCCAGATGGGGAATCGAACTGGGAATCCCTAGCATTTAGGGGCGAACGTGCTAACCACTAAGCCACCGTACTGCCCTAATAATAATAATAATAATAATAATAATAATAATAATATGCCCAGCGATGGATTGGCGCCCTGTCCCTGGTCTGTCTGCCCGGCGCCCGAGATGTTCTCCCCTGGATGGGCATGGGGAACCCCCCCGCGACCCTAATAGAGGATAAGCGGAAGATAATGAATGAATGAATGAATGAATGAATAATAATAATAATAATAAATTAGTTGAATTTCCTTCTGTTGGAGTCCTGATCATCAAAGAACAGAGTAAACTACAGAGAGACTGAAAACAGTCTGTAGAGAACTACAGAATAGAACTGCAGAACGACAAAGCCCATCTATAGGGTCAGAGTGAGTGAAGCTGATACAGTGGACAGTGGGCGTCTCTAATAAAGTGGCCGGTGAGTGCGTACGCACACATTTTATGTTCCTTGTGTATATCAAAGGGAAAAGCAGCTTTGGTAAACAGAGCGCTGTTCCATGAGGGAATGCCGAGACAATGCGATGGAAAGGGGACCATCAGGCATGCAGAGAACATGCTCCCTCATCAGATCAACAAGAGAACGTCGGGATGTCCTCCCCTTGCCTTCAGTTACGGGCTTCAAAGCAGAGACAGAGTTGTTAAAACCTTTAATGAAAAGGAGATGGGCCCGGATGAGGTTGGGCCAATCAGGTGCAGGCAGAAGGAGAACCTCATGGGAGGGTTCTCAAGATCTTCTCCGAATACCGAACGGTTCCAACGTGTACCGGAACCCCGATGTGTTGAGGCGAGGGGAGGTTCATATCGCTGATTTGTTTTTTCTTTTATGGATGGATGGATGGAACGCCGGCCTACAGACTGTTGACTCTGATGGGAATTGCTTTATTAAATCAGGTGGGATGTCCGCTGGCAGCACTTGCAGAACCCTCAGGTAACGCTTCCCTAACGTCCGGTCCCATTCAGTGCAGATCCAGCGGAGAGCAAAAGTCAAAAGAACGTATGTCGTCGTTAACGGCGTCCCCGCATGCCGGCTCAGTGTGTAACGTCCACGTCTTTGCCGAGGAGCTTTATGAAAAGAACCGGGTGGCGCTAATGAGCCACGTCTCCGAAGGAGCGCTGGGCCGAAAGAACCTGCTCTGCTCCATTTATTAGACTTCAGTTCTGGTTGAGGGTTCGGAATTTGCTCGCCACGGCTCGGGTCACGTACCAAATTAAATCGGGGTTTTTTTCTCAAACGGGATGCCGGCATCCATCCGTCCTCCTTGGGCCTCCCCCTCGAGCCCCGCTCCCTCATCCGCCATGCACGAGGAGCTGCCGGCGTGATGCGGTCATCAGCATGCGGCGGGGGCACTCCATTGATACATCGGCGCTTTTGCAAAAACACCAAGCCCGAGCAAACACGCTCCGGAGATCGATGAGAACCCGAAGCCGGAGCACCGGAGCACTGCTGCCGTAGAGGTCCCGTAAACTGATGAGTTCTACGGTACGGACATGTTCTCCTCTAATCACCCATCGAATGCCGGGGAATCTGAAGCCCCGCGGCTCTGAAGGCAGGGGGACGACCTCTGGACGCGTCTCTTGTTGCAGAGCATCGATGGTTGGAATGGTTTGGTGGACGGAGTTCACCGCAAGGCCGTGTGCTTTCCGTGTCGTGTGCAGTTAACCAACACCATTCCATTAGATCCATATATAAAATCACAATCTAATTCAAGTTGATTTATCATATATATCATATATAAAATCATATATATATAATCACACAATGTATTTTAAAGTAAAAAAAAAATAACAATTAGGTTTGCATATGATTTAAAACATTAAACTTACTCATGAGGTTTATTACATTTAAAAACACCTGCAATATATATATATATATATATCCATCCATTATCTTCTGCTTTATTTGCTACTAGGGTCGTGGGGGGGGGGGGAGAACATCCAGGGGAGAACATTTCAGGCGCTGGGCAGATACACCCAGGACAGGGCGCCAATCTATCACTGGACACACACACACACACACACTCTATATGGGGCAATTTGGAGGATTCAATTGACCTTGATCCATGTTTTTGGACTGTGGGAGGAAACCGGAGAACCCAGAGGAAACCCGCGCAGACACGGGGAGAACATGCAAACTCCACCCAGATGGAGATTCATATGCCGCCATATATATATATATATATATATATATATATATATATATATATATATATATATATATATATATATCCATTCATCCATTATCTTCCTCTTTATCCTATATTAGGGTCGCGGGGGAGTTCCCCATGCCCATCCAGGGGAGAACGTTTTGGGCGCTGGGCAGATACATCCAGAACAGGGCGCCAATCTATCACTGGACACACACTCACTCACATAGACACACTCTATATGGGGCAACTTGGAGAATTCAATTGACCTTGATCCATGTTTCTGGACTGTGGAAGAAAACCGGAGAACCCGGAGGAAACCCACGCGGACACAGGGAGAACATGGAAACTCATATACAGTATATATATATATATACACTGAATATGAAGCGGAGTGTTGATCGCAGGCTCACTGTGTTTACTCGATGGGTTCTTCGATCTAGGAGGTGAACCATTAACGACATCGTCTGGACGATGCAACGTCGGCGCTGATTAGAGCGCCCGAGATTTGTGCCGCCGCACAGTTGTGACAACACACAGTGTTTAGGTCTTTCGATGCGTGGTGCGTTATGGCAACACTACAGCGACGTCGTAACGCCGCGAACGCGTGTATGCCCCCCCCCCGCCGTTACGGTATCAACGATGAGCAGAAACTGAGCGGCGGCACAGCTGCGGACTCCCACGACAGCTGCCTCGCGTAGGAGGCGTTCGCACCAAGACCTCCGGCTGGCGGAGTCAATGAGACTCTCCATGCGCAATATGGCCGATCCGGCTGGCGCCCGTCCAGCCCTATGATTGGGCGGAACGTTCCGGGCGTGATGGGACGCACGGGGAGCGGACTAATTGTGGCCCTTTTTTTCAGCGGCGACCCGTGCTTGAGTCCGGGGCTTTTTAAAGGTGACCCGATGCCACACGGCTCCACCCGGACCTCATTAGGTAGAAGTGCACCAGGTGACCTTTCGCCTGCCGGGCCATTTGCCACGCCTCGCCGCACATGCCGCACCGCCGCTGCGGAACATGCATCATGACTTTGTTTCGGAAATAGTGTCCTTTAATTATTATTAGCTGAAAGTGTCGTTTTTTATTTCAATTTGGTTATAAAGGCACGGTGGCTTAGTGGTTAGCATGTTCTCCTCTCAGCACTAGGGATTCCCGGTTCGAATCGCAATCTGGGTGAAGTTTCTATGTCCTCCCCGTGTCTGCGTGGGTTTCCTCCGGGTTCTCCGGTTTCCTCCCACAGTCCAAAACACATGGATCAAGGTCAATTGAATTCTCCAAATTGCCCCATATAGAGTGTGTCTGTGTGAGTGAGTGTGTGTCCAGTGATAGATTGCCCTTCTGTCCTGGGTGTATCTGCCCAGCGCCTGAAACCTGAAATGGCATGGGGAACCCTCCCTCCCGAGGATAAAGCTGAAGATAATGGATGGATGGACGGGTAAAGGACCAAACCTGCTTTGCGTCCACATCAAACTCTCGAGCGCTTGGTCCTACCTGGTCTCCAGAGGGATGTTGCTGTTGAGGAGCCAGTTGTCCTGGGCGCTGCCAGAGTCCGGGGCACTGGAGGGCCCCTCTGGCGCTGCCGTGCTGTCGGTGGGCGCAGGACTGACGTTGCTGCGTGGGGTGTAGTTACTCCGGCTTAGCGAGCCCACCGACGTGCCGTGGTGTTGGCTGGGAGAGTGCGAGTGCGAGAGCGGGAGTGGAGGCGTCCTCAGGCGCGAGTGGTTCGGGTACGAGCCCTCTGCAGGGGAAGAGATGAAAGGAAGGGGGCGACAAACACAACACTGTTCAGTTACTGTATTACCATCTATATGTATGTATAGTTTTCAATTGCTAAACACAAGTCACATGATCACAACAAACACGGGTCACATGATCACAACAATCTGTACATAGCTGTCCTACACTGTTGAGGCTATAACCCCCCCCCCACCCCCCCAAAAAAAGATGAGTCCCCCACTGAGCCTTGGTCCTAACAGGGAGTTTTGTCTTGCCGCTGTTGCTTTGGCTTGATCGTTGGGGATTTAAGGGTTAATAAAACTGTAAAACTGCTTTGCGACGACGTACCATTGCAAGAAAATGCTATATAAATAACAGACTTGAACTTGGAGTCACTGTCTAAAGTGTAAAGTTGACTTACTAAGTAAATAAAGTAATAGAATGGATCTATATGGAGTTTTGGGGTGTTGGGCTGTCAGTCAAAAGGTTGTGGGTTCACCAAGTTCCCGAGAGCGATATATAATTCATTCATTCATTTATTCATTATCTTCCGCTTTATCCTCTATTAGGGTCGGGGGGGTGGGTTCCCCATGCCCATCCAGGAAAGAACGTCTCGGGCGCTGAGCAGATACACCTAGGACAGGGCGCCAATCTATCACTGGACACACACTCACTTATACAAACACTCTATATGGGGCAATTTGGAGAACTCAATTAACTTGATCCATGTTTTTGGCCTGTGGGAAGAAACCTGGAGGAAACCCATGCGAACACGGGGAGAACATGGAAACTCCACCCAGATGGGGATTCAAACCAGGAATCCCTAGTGCTGAGAGGAGAAAATGCTAAACCACTAAGCCACCGTGCCGCCCTGCGATATACAGTGGGTTGCAAAAGTATTCATACCCCTTGAACTTTTCCATATTTTGTCACATTACAACCACAAACATAAATATATTTCACTGGAATTTAATGTGAAAGACCAACACAAAGTGGTATACAATTGTGAAGTGGAATGAAAGTTATACATGAATCAACAATTTTTTTACAAATAAAAAACTGAAAAGTGCGATGTGCAAAATTATTCAGCCCCCNAAAATTGTTGATTCATGTATAACTTTCATTCCACTTCACAATTGTATACCACTTTGTGTTGGTCTTTCACATTACATTCCAGTGAAATATATTTATGTTTGTGGTTGTAATGTGACAAAATATGGAAAAGTTCAAGGGGTATGAATACTTTTGCAACCCACTGTATAATGTGTGACAAAAAGAAATGGACCTAATATAGCGAAAAAAAAAGGAGCTCTGCTACACCTCTGATCAATAATGTCATTGATACGAGCCAAAAACGTCCAGCTTTCATTTCGTCGGGCTCTCCGGCAGCCGTTTGTTGGTGTTGCACTGAACGGCGTGTACGTAGACGCTCAGAAACATCGGTCCTGCCGTCCGGAAGCTGCAGCGCGGCGTTATCCATCTGCACCGCTGACAATCTGTCATTATCAGGTCGGCAGAATTACCCGCGTCAACCTGTTGACTCGTATAATAAAGTGCTCTCGGCCGGGTCGGGCCCTGCCGCTCGGCGCTGGCAACTGCTGCTTTCATATCCCGGTGTCACTTCACGTCCGGGGATTTGAGCGCGAGCGGATATTATGAGACGTACATCAGGTTTGAAGTCGTCGGTACTTTGTCAACATCAGATCAGAGGTGGAGATGTTAAAACGGGGGCGCTTTATCCTCTATCAGGGTCTTGGGGGGGGGGGGGAGCGGTGTTCCCCATGCCCATCCAGGGGAGAACGTCTCGGGCGCTGGGCAGATACACCCAGGACAGGGCACCAATCTATCACTGAACACACACTCACTCACACAGACACACTCTATATGGGGCAATTTGGAGAATTCAATTGACTTGATGCAGGTTTTTGGACTGTGGGAGGAAACCCGAGAACCCAGAGGAGACCCTCGCGGACACGGGGAGAACATGGAAACTCCACCCAGATTGGAATTCGAACCGGGACTCCCCAGCGCTGAGAGGAGAACATGCCACTATGCACTAAGCCACCGTGCTGCCCTCCCCAAACAGTTGGATCTGCTTAGCGCCCGAAACTTTCTCCCCTGGGTTCGCGACCCTAGTGGGGGATAAAGCAGCAGATACAGGGAGCCAAGGGAGAGAGAGGAGAGGTGTAGTCACATGACTTTCGCCTGATGGTGCAGGCTGGGAGACTGGCAGTACGGTAGCAGAGCCGGGATAGGATGGAGGCCCGGTAACCAACCGAAACTCTGTAACCAAAAATGTAACCAATCAGAATGAAGGGGTTAAGAGGCTTAATTATACAGACGTCAGTGTGTCGAGCAACGCGTTACGGTAAAAGAGCCGGGATAGGATG
>JAFMOD010000138.1:1435321-1528611 GCA_019802435.1 Corydoras maculifer | reverse complement strand
AACCGGGAATCCCTAGCGCTAAGAGGCGAACGTGCTAAACACTAAGCCACCGTGCCGCCTATCTTATCAACTTGAAAAGTAAATTTATCTTATCATAATTTATCGTAGGGCGGCACGATGGCTTAGTGGTTTGGCATGTTCTCCTCTCAGCGCTAGGGATTCCCAGTTCGAAATCTCATCTGGGTGGAGTTTCCATGTTCTCCTCGTGTCCGTGTGGGTTTCCTCCGGGTTCTCCGGTTTCCTCCCACAGTCCAAAAACATGGATCAACGTCAATTGAGTTCTCCAAATTGCCCCATATAGAGTGTGTGTGTGAGTGTGTGTGTGCCCAGTGATAGATTGGCGCCCTGTCCTGGGTGTATCTGCCCACCGCCTGAAACGTTCTCTCCCCCCCCCCCCGCGACCCTAGTAGAGGATAAAGCGGAATATAATGGATGGATGCATAATTT
Source organism: Corydoras maculifer (assembly GCA_019802435.1). Taxonomy (NCBI): domain Eukaryota; kingdom Metazoa; phylum Chordata; class Actinopteri; order Siluriformes; family Callichthyidae; genus Corydoras; species Corydoras maculifer. The sequence goes on along the minus strand of JAFMOD010000138.1, from coordinate 1,528,164 downwards.
ATCGTTATATATGTTTCGCAGTGTAGAGTCACGTTTTATAAACGGTTACATCGGGATCTCAATCCGCGCCCCGTTAATAGTTCAGCGAATGTGAGACGACATTCAGTAATTAAACCTCATCACGCATCACTTAAGCAATCCGCTCGTTCTTTGACCTGCATAAGCGCAGATGCCTATGCCGTGGCAGTTAATTGGGGTAATTACCTCGCAGCGTGTGATTGGCCGTGTGATATATGATATTCACACGGCTCGGGGAACGAGCAGGCGGACAGTTGTTCATTAAAATGAAGAAAGGACGCGGCGGGTGGTGGTGCGCCTCCTTAAGAGCCATCTACACGGAGATGAAACGTGTTGCCGAGCGGCGTGCCGACGCTCCGATTCCACAGCGGCCCGCGGGCCACAGGTAACAAGGCCGGAACTGACTCACCGCACCATTAGGTGGTGGATGTAAACGTACATCGGCAATCAGCCGTTATTACGCTAATTGCTTCGCACTCTGCCAAAGGTTCGTCAAAAATGCCGTATGCGAGGAACTTAACGAAGAAACTGCTGCTAATTCTTCGTACGTGAGTTATGATTGATAGCTTGGCACTGACAGACACTTCCTAGGCTCCAAGCATGGACACAAATCGTGAAAGCCCCCCCATGGAGTTCTACAACAACAACGCAACAATGGTACGAAACAGCATAAAGGCGTTGGGTGACCGATGGCGTGAATAGTCTAGAACCCAGAGTGTTGGGCGGCGGGTGAGCAGATCGATTATTCAGCATATTCTTTGCCGTCGTCGAAGAACATGCCGTTCACCGATAGACGGGGCTGACGACCTTTTACATCGTTAAATATGATGATAGTCAAATCATCACAGTGCATTTCGGTTCTCCAGTCTGCCCCTCTGCCCCCTTCCTCCACCCGATCGTCCTCCTTTACCCCGTCCATCAACCTCCTCTTTGGCCTGCCTCTCCTCCTCCTGCCCCTCAGCATCCTTCTGCCAGAAGAAACCTCATCCTCTCTTTGTAGATGTAAAAGAACCCTTCATTTTACCTCCCTGACTTTGTTCCTAACATTCTAGCTGTACCGCCCCCTCTGATAAACTGCACCTCCACCCACTACTTGCCCCCTCGTCTTTTGGAGTCTTTTTGTTCAGTATTAATGTCTCTAAGCTCAGGTCTTATTTTATGTATTTCGTATTCCACTCCATACGCTTTGTCCAAACTAATGCCCATTTGGGATAAAGGAACCCTAATCTGGAGCGAGAACATTCTTAGACTCAGGTTTCTGTACTAATTAAAGTATCGGTGGTTTTCAGTGATGTATAGAACCAAAAAAAAAGAAAAAAAGAAAAAGAAGAATATATTTTGGTCACAATTCTGATATCTAATGTTCCCCCAGCTTTGGTTTTAAATGTAAGGTGGACGTTCTTCTCTGTCTCCATCCAGAATATCAACTCCACGCCTCTGATCTGAACCACAGAACAAGCGAAATAAATGAGCTCAATGAAATCCGGACAGCGGCTGTCGACCGAGACGATAACTCCAGTTGTGGAGAAGTTCTAAGTCCTCTAGAGGGACGTCACTGCCCCTGTTTTCTGTTGTAACGCGGGAACATGCTCCTGACGATCAGCTCGTTAGCGCAGAGACGGGGACATGCCAAACCCATTCACAGCCGTTACACCCAGCGAGCATGATGCCATCGCTGCACAACACCGCCGCCTGTGTGGGCTGGCGGATCATCCCCGGACCTCATTTAAAGAATTCCATCACGGAACGTCACACTGGAGAACATCTAAACCGCAAAGCTGAACCGCTTCCAAATAAACACCTTGAATCTGTTTCACGTTGTCATCACGAAGCTCCGTAACGTGCTTTATTTACGTCCTGGTGAGGCACAATTGGTTAGAATTATAACAATTAGTCCTGTACTAAATGTCATGAACTGTCCAATAAAGACTGGCAAAGTCTTTGGGGGTGTCGCTGAGGCGGGATCCTCGGGAGAACCTTTATATTCAGATTAGGAACCCATAAATACCTCTGCGCAGCCCCATCGCAGCGCTTTTATGTCGTCACTAATCAAGTTTTAATTAACAGTCCACTGGCAGGATTTTATCGCTCGGTCAATAAGCATTTATTTTGGAGGTGTGAATCCTCTCCAGCAGGTCGCCGGCCTAAAGGCACAACGACACGCCATGCCGGCGCCTATTTATCACAACCAGAACTATTTTATTGCCAACACACTAGAAAGTGGAGGCTAGTTCTCCTGAGAGATCCAACAGGGGCATGTGGGAGAACATGCAAACTATACGCTTTATTCCAGAAACTAAACCCTTAAGGGCTTTGGTGCAATCCACTAGGCCACTTTGCTGGGGGTACCACCCACTGTACAATACATAATACATAAACCATCACTACTTCAGCAGACTGTGCAAACCTTATTTTAAAAAGTGTCTCAACTTGATGGTTGGGCTCAGAGCACATGGTCAGTCGTGATACAGACCCTCGCAGCAGCGAGGATTAAGCGCCTCGCTCAAGGGTCCACATGGGCAACGTGGTGGAATTCGGGTTTTAAACCACCAACGTTCAGATTGCAAGCACAACACCCCAACCTCCATCCTCATAGATCACAGCCTCAAAGCCTCACATGTGACATGAGACCTACAGTTTATGGATAGAAAGAATACTTTGTTTATTGTGGAGGAAATGAAGCAACCAGCAGCAGCAAAAACAAAGTAATAACATAATTATTAAACAAATAGTACAAATTATATTAGAAGTAAAAACCAATAGATGCAATTAAGCTTATTAAGATGAACAGCAGTGCAGTAATTAACAATTATAGAATTAATTAATAATGTATTGTGTGTGGGCGGCACAGTGGCATAGTGATTAGCATGTTCTCCTCTCAGCACTAGGGATTCCCGGTTCGAATCCCCATCTGGGTGGAGTTTCTATGTTCTCCCAGTGTCTGTGTGGGTTTCCTCCAGGTTCTCCGGTTTCCTCCCACAGTCCAAAAACATGGATCAAGTCAATTGAATTCTCAAAATTGCCCCATATAGAGTGTGTCTGTGTGAGTGAGTGTGTGCCCAGCGATGGATTGGCGCCCTGTCCTGGGTCTATCTGCCCAGCGCCCGAGACGTTCTCCCCTGGATGGGCATGGGGAACCCCACCGCAACCCTAATAGAGGATAAAGCGGAAGATAATGTATGAATGAATGAATGAATGCATTGTGTGCAAAGTAGTCATGTGTACAAAAAAAAATCCAAAACAGTACGTATGTATGTGTATATATATATATATATATACACAGACATACACATGGACATGGTATACTACATACTACAAAAACACAGTATGTATATATATATATATATATATATATATATATATATATATATATATAGTATATATATGTGTGTGTGTGTGTGTGTCTGTATATATATATATATATATATATATATATATATATATATATATATATATATATATATATACACACACACACAAGCACATGGTACACTACAAAAAACGGTAAAAAGTGCTAATCAATATCTGTAGAAAATCATATGGAGTCATCATTAAAGGGAAACATAAGTGGACACACCGACCCACTGCGCATGTGGAACCCTAACCTGTCGTCAGTCCTCACATGTTGTCTCCACACTTTAAAACGTAATCAGGACTCTATTGCATTTAAAGCGGTCTAAAATCCCTAAAATATACAGAGAATGTGTTTATAAGTCATATATATGTATTAGGTAACAAAGTGGCTGTGAAAATAAACGACCCCATCAAACCTTTAGAACTGCGATACGAGGCGGAACGTGCCAGATATTCCAATAATAAAGCTGTTCTGGAGCGTTCCATTATTCATGACACGGGGTGAAATCTGCCGTGACAAGAGCAGTGAAGCAAAACCGGCCAAGGTTGGACTAAACAGGACAGAGCCCACGATGGGAGTCAGCGGGCATTTTCGGGCACGTCAGGAAGGATTGGAGGAGCGAGGCGTCGGGAAGCCGCGGCGAGTTCATCAGACTTTGCAAACAGAGAGTGGCTGTCGGGATAGGCGCCGGCTTCACTTGGTCCATTTCAGGCTACAGCAGTTGGGGACTCCTCAGAGCAGGGGCCTCCCAAAAACGCAGCGTAGGATGGGAATGCACCTCGACTCCGAGCTGGAGGCAACTTTGTGCTGTTGGGCGCCTTCGGTGAGAGGTGCGCCTGCACTTTGAGTGAGGACTCCACCTCCCCGTAGGCCACGCTGACAACCCCAGGCAACCCAACCATCATCTGACTCTGGACTCATCTCAGGCTTCTCCTCAAAAAGCACGGCGCCGTCGCCCGGGGCGAGCTCCGTGAGCTCCACTCACTTTTTCATCGGCGTCCCGTCCACCTGCACGTGAGCCGACACCTGCCGGCTCCCGGAGGGCCGAGACATGTGTCGAATCGATAGTGTACCATGCAAAGCGACGGCGGCGGTGAATCTCTGTGGTGTATATTGGGGGGTGGGGGGGTGTGCGAATCACTCACCGTCGGCGGCCGCAGATCCCGGAGCGCACACGTTTACGGTCCCTGAGCCGGTCCTAACTAAGAAGGAAGAGGCAGGGCCGAACTCATCCTCCGACTCGGAGTCGGGGTCGGCCCGAGGCCCGCTGTTACCTAGCAACCTCCCCTGGCTTTCACTGGCTGCGTGGGCAGGGGGCGGGTAGGGGGAGGCGACGGGGGAGGAGGAGCCAGAGGAGCAATGCAGTGGGAGACCTGAGAATCACACACACACACATACACAAACACACACACAAACACACACACACAAACACACACACACAAACACAAACAATGTGTAGAACGTAAAAAAACATGGTAAATAAGGTGACAAAACGGCATGCAACGTAAAACTTAAAAATAATGGCATGGATCAAAGCTGTCTGTCACAATAACACACCCCTCCCCATCACCCCTACACACACACACACACACATACACCCCCCCCCACACACACACACACACTGAGGAGAAGAACTCAAATTGGTTCACAGCTGGAAACAAATCCGGGCTGTTTGAGGAGAAGCGGCAATCAGCGGCAGGGTGTTTGCTTTTAATCGCTTCGGAGGACAGACAGCTTTTGTTGTGATTCAAACTTCATGAGTAACATTACACAATGCAACACAACACAAACACAAAACACACTGACAACACACACACTCAACACACACACAAAACACACCGACAACACAGAAGAACGGTGTAACATACCGACTTTATATGAATTATTTGTATATGCCCATCCATTATCTTCCGCTTTATCCCCCACCAGGGTCGTGTGTGTGTGTGTGTGGGGGGGGGGGGGGGGGATCATGCTGGATCCTGGGCAGATACACCCAGGACAGGGTGCCAATCTATCGCTGGGCACACACTCACTCACACACACACTCTATATGGGGCAATTTGGAGAATTCAATTGACCTTGATCCATGTTTTTTGGACTGTGGGAGGAAACCGGAGAACCCGGAGGAAACCCACGTGGACACGGGAAGAACATGGAAACTCAACCCAGATTGGGATTCGAACCAGGAATCCCTAGTGCTGAGAGGAGAACATGCTAAACACTAAGCCATGGTTCTGTCCTTATTTCAATTGAATTTCTTTTATTTATTAAATTAAAGTTGGTTTTAATGCCGTCGTGCTACAAGTGAATACAATTTGGACAACAGCATGCATCCAGCTTTGAGGAAACAGTTTGGGGAAGGGCCATTTTGGGGCACAAAGCAACCTTTGTAAAGAATTTGTACAGAAACGGCAAGCGAGGCCAACTCCACGTCCTACATCGGTGTTTAACCCCATTAATGTTTTTCTGGATGAACGGGCAAAGATTTGCAAAAAATATTCCACAAAAAATTATATATATATATATATATATATACACACACACACACACACACACACACACACACACACACACACACACACACACATACATACACATACAGTGTGTGTACAGGGGCGTACAGTACAGTATATGTTTGCATGGTTGCACCCACAATAACTTTCACGCCGCCCAGCACACAGACAGAAACAGAAAGTCATTTAAAATATAATGGATCCCAGAATAAAAGCTGAAAAGCCATTACGAGCCGGAGGAGGCCCGGCGCCCGGGGCTGATGACCGAGCCTCGTGTTTGGCTTCCCACACCGTCCTCCGATCTTCCCGTTCAGGACTCATTGTCTTCTCGCTGCTTTCTGTCATGGGGAATTGATTCCCGGCGGTCGCTCTAATAAAGTGTGATTAACATTTGATATCCGGGGGGGAAAAAAAAAAAAAAAAAAAACCCGAGCGCTTAAAAAACATCACAGCAACAAGCTCAGCCCATCGAATTAATACAGCCCAAAAAATCTGATCTGCGCAAATCTGCGGGGTTAAAACGGCATCGCAGTGTAACTGCCGGCTTCCTACGGCGGGTATAGGACACAGTTCCTATTGGACACGTTTGCTCCTATATATATATAGAGAGAGAGAGAGAGAGAGAGAGAGAGAGAGAGAGAGAGAGAGAGAGATACACACACACATGGATATGTGTATATATATATATAGTATATGTGTGTGTTTATTAACTTATTTTAATATGCAAAGGAATTGACCAAACACTCCCATTGGACACGTATGGGACACGATCCTAGGGATATCCTAGGGAGAGAGAGATACACACACACATAGATATATATATATATGTGTGTGTGTGTGTGTGTGTGTGTTTATTAACTTATTTTTATATATATATATATATATATATATATATATATATATATATATATATATATATATATATATATATATGATCCTAGGTATATTTTGTATATATACACACCACACATATATATATATATATAAACTTATTTTAGTATGCAAAGGAAACGACTAAAGTTCCCGTTGGACACGTCCGTCCGCGCAATGAGACGGATGTCTCAGAGAAGAAATCTGGTCAGTGGTTGATGGTGTGTAATTATTGCAGCCTGGCGTAATTAAACACTATCTCTCTCACAGACGCGAGAGCGACGGATGTGCGAGAGCGAGTTCAGGTAAACAGAACATTACAGCCAGACAATGTCTGCCCTTTAAACAATGCTGTTTGGAGTTGAAGCATCAGCACCCAGTTTTAGTTCCCTAGCTCACACACACACACACACACACACACACACACACACACACACCCTGCATCCTCTCCAGACAGGCTCTTTCTGCTGGGACTTGCCCTTTAAGCCTCTTCATGACAGCCGTGCGCTGCGGGCCCGAAACACCGGCACCGCACACAATACAGAACGCGAGAAGCATTGTCTCTTTCAAAAATAAGATCATTAAGAACTGCGCAGAACAAACAACTACCTCTAAATCAGAGGTGGGCGAGATGCTGCCGTCGCCATAGCTACCCCCTCGGCCCGACAAGTGGAGTCAAATGCCAGGGCACCGGGCGCAAACAGCGGGCTGCGGGGCTGTTATTAAAGACATCACACCAGGACGACGTGTCTAACATGACATTTTCCTTTAGCCAATCAGATCACAGATCACACTGCTGCCATAGGAATAACGCACCCATCCGATAATCCCTGTTCTGTGGTGGTACTATAGTTGTCCTGACCATTAGATCAGAGAACACAGAACACAAACAGATGGACATTGGAGAACTACAAAGTCCATCTTTACATGTCCTCCACTTACCATCTACATGGACTTTGTGGTCTATCTGTGTTCTTTGGTGTTGTTAGTCCCCTGTTGGTTCTCTGTTCTCTATTGGTTAGGTGTAATTTGGGTGGTGGATTGTTTATGGTCAGTTCTGCAGTGACACTGATGTGGTGAGGGGGGTTTAGTGCAGCAGAGCTGCTGACACTGCTGGGATAGGACCAAATAATCCCTGCTCTGTGGTGGTACGATTGGGGTCCTGACCATTAGAACAGAGAACACAGTATGTACTGTAGAACACAAACAGATGGACTACAAAGTCCATCTTTACAGTGTGTAGAACTGAGAACATGGAGAATAATTGGAGCAGAAAAGGGGGTGTGGCCAATCTTACATCTGGACATCCATATCAGTGGTCAGCACATCGACCCCTCAGCGCTGGGATTCGAATCTGAGGGGTTTCCATGTTCTCCACGTGTCCATCTGGGTCCGCCCACAATCCAAAAAACATGGATTCAAGGTGAATTGGCTGCTCTAAATTGCCCCTATATAGTGTGTGTGAGTGAGTGTGTGCCCATAGATAGATTGGCGCCCTGTCCTGGGTGTATCTGCCCAGCGCCCAAAATGTTCTCCCCTGGATGGACCCCCCCTCCATGCCACCGTTGTAGATTAATAAGAGTAAGATAATGATATTAATGGCAGGACGTTGTCCGTATCTAATGAAGCCTTCGTATTCAAACCTGGTGCGCAACACGTTTCCAGCAATAACGAAAGAGACGTAACCACGGAGACCACAGATATGTAAACTTTATTAATAGCCAAAATGTTTTATTTCGTCCATATGAAGTTCACAGAGCGGCGATCTCGGTTGGTAAAGAAAACACTTCTGAAGACGTCAGTAACTAGACGCCATCCAAACGCTCTGGTGGCTGAAAACAGGCGCCGGTGACCCGAGCTGCTCAGTGTGCGGTGAAAATAAAACCTTTATTCTTATGAGCAATTAAGACGTGAAGACGCAGAGGAAACTTTTTAAAGTTTGCGTTCTGCGTTATGGTTAGAGAACCTCCCATTGTTTCGTCGCCTCGCATCCTCGTCCTGTTATCCCTATAAATGAAAGGCACGTTGTTTATCTGGCTATAGATTTCAGTGAGATGTTGGATGTACGTTTTTACAAATAGAAAGACAGTTCACGTCCAAGTTGCTCCCACGGGAGACAAATAGAGACGAACAGAGATGAACAGAGACGAAACACCTCACCATCGCTGTCTCGACGCCCTGCACCGGCCTTGGACGAGATGATATTAATAAATAGGAGAAAATTGTTGTGAAAACAATATCTATCAGAGATCAGGACGTCTTCTCTGTGAAACGGAAAAACAATCTGTGGAGATTGTATTATGTATTATGGGATGGCAATTTATTCTGTTCCTCTACTAGGCATTCTCGCCTACCGCTTCTCTAATAGTCAGGGCCACCGGGCGGCAGGGTATAATTTAGGAGCTGATAAGTGTTAGCATTGCAGTGATGGCAATAACTCAACATTATAAACAGCTCGTCCCGCTCCTTTCATCTGATTGGCTGAGAAGTTCGTCCAGCCGTGACATCATTAACAATAACACACACCTCTGAGCGCTTCACATTCGTATCAATGCGTGCAATACAATGCAATATTTTAAAATCATAAAATACAGATTAACACAAATAGTGATCAGCATTAAGCCGGTATCCTGTTACTCAGTGATTAGCGTTCATTTTAAAAAACAGAATAGATTACGCTGTGGACAATGCATTTCTGAATCAAACCTAGTTATTTTATTATTGTGTGTTTGTAAGTGTTTCATTAAAGCAATAAGACACTCGAGTTTGTGTATTATTGTGAATAAAGAGTAGTAAAGAGGTGGAACTGTACTCCGCTATGCATTAAGGACTAATAACACCTCTTTATGTGATTTATTCACAATAATGCTACGCCCTCTCATACACTACTGCTTTATTATTTACCGCATTGTCAACTAAGCGTCGTTTATTCCTCTATGCTCCTGCAACACTAATGACTAACACATTATTACCATATTGCTCCACCTTGTGGACATTGTGAAGAGGCCTATTAAAGTATGTAGAGGAACTGACCCATTCTGGAACTGTAGAACTACGAAGTGAGACATATACGACGGACTACAAATGTACAGTCATGGAGGCGTGTCTAATAAAGGGGTGTGTAATTGTATGTGGGATTGGGTCCTTCATGTATTAAGCCATCCAATGGCTGTTGTATAAAACGCCACCATCATTAGTTGCTACGCAGTCATGGTTATGTTCGAATTAATCGTTTTCGCTCGTTACACTTCCGAAAATCCCATGGTGCTCAGCCAGCAAACCGGAAAAGGTCTTGTGTCGCAATCCATAAACCTGCCCCCTCTGTTAAAAAACAGCCGAGCCCTTTTAGCAGCAGATCTGCTTGGTGGCAGAAATGCGGGGTGAGATTAGGGGCGGCGGCGCACTCTCCATCAGCTCCTCGGGTTTCCAGTTCCTCTCGCAGTGTTGGGTGGGGAACGTGCTAAAACGTCCCACGTGACCAGAGAACATTTATCTCCCACTGCAGAGCCTGAGAGAACAGCAGCACCAATACGGGGCCGGACTCCCGATGAACAGCGGGGCAGTATATTATACACTGCGGTTCTAGATGCAAACCTCACGAAGGTTCCTTTGTTCCCTTACTCACTACGCACTACGAAGTGAACAGATCAGTGAACGATTCATAACATGAATTGAGTTATAACAATTCAGTTAGGTAAACCAATAAACCGGGGGAGTGGTAGCTCAGTGGTTAGGGTGTTGGACTATCAATCTGAAGGTTGGGGGTTCAAATCTCAGGTCCACTGAAGTTACCAGTGTGGGTCCTTGAGCAAGACCCTTAACCCTCATTGCTCCAGGGATGTTGTGATTAACCCTGTGCTCACCTTGTAAGTCGCTTTGGATAAAAGCGTCCAATAAATGATCAAATGTAAATGTAATGCAAATGTAAATGTAAACCAACACCTACTGCCCCCTCCAACTAGTCCCACCCCCAGCTCCTCTCTCTGTTCACTATTGGTCAGGACCACCAGGTATCCAATCATACCAGACCATACACCATACCCCACACCCTACTTACACCCTACAGGGCCGTCGTAGGCTTGTGGTTAAGTAACCGATCGTGCGACCTGAAGGTCTCGGTTCGTTTCCCGGTCCCACCAAACACTCTGGCTATTGGACTGTGTGTAAACCAAAGCAGCTCAACGTTCTGGACTACTGTTCTTCCTCACACCCGTCTCTGTTGTCTATCGGTCAGGACCATCGTTCAGAGGGTAGATGATTCCTCGCACTGCCGTGATGCTGATAGGGTGGTGGCATGCAGATATCCAGTCATACCAGACCATACAACGTATCCCACTCCTTGTGGTTAAGGAACCGGTCATGCAACCTAAAGGTTCTGAATTCCTGGTTCCACCAAACACTCTGGCTATTCGATTGTGGGGTCACATGACAGCTCTGTGGTTAGGGTGTTGGGTCATCAAGTCCCAGGTCTACTGACATCACCAATGTTGGTCGTTGAGACAGTGGTGCTGTACCAAACCTGCTGTTGGTTGTGCTGTGCTGGCACATATGGATCAGACCCTGCAGTGCTGCTGGAGGTTTTAAACACTATGCCCACCCACTAGCCACCTCCTCCCCCCACCTTCACATCCATTTGTTGCCGTACATCGGGTGTTAATCATCCTCCAATCCTAAGTCAGCTCACAGGATGCCGTATATTTATATAATATTCATAACCTTTGCCCTCGTCTATAGTGATCCTCATGGTTGTATTTATACCTCAGGTCTGTGTTCTCCAGACAGAACCGTTGGTCGAGCCACACGTGGAGATCGAGCAAGTCGTTACGATTTCCAGTCGGAGCGCTCCCCGACGGCCCGTTACTCAGAACCCGAGACCGCCTGCGTGTTGGAAGGAAGTCTGGAAATGGCTTTCCAAGTAGAACTTGATTGGAAAAGTCATAAAGTCTCCCTGAGAAGAGCCTTCTGCCGATCGATACGCCCATGTTCACGAGGCAGCATAATGCGCCGCAACGTCCAGAACGAACGTCGAGCACTCAACCCGGAAAGAACCTGCTAATCACAAGACGTCTATAATATCAGAGCGTTTAAGAGTTGCAGAGCGGGCGCTCTTGAGACGGCCGGATCCCACTTTAAACCTCGTATGGTTTTATAATCAGAAAATAACGGCTTTGAATCGGAACGCAGATCTCTATGCCGCAGGAAACTTTGCGAAGTTCACCTGCGGGAACTTTTGATTCAACAGATTAGTTATAGCGCCGGGCGGCACGGTGCCTTAGTGGTTGGCATGTTCTCCTCTCGGCACTAGGGATTCCCGGTTCGAATCCCAATCATGAAGTTTGCATGTTCTCCCCGTGTCCGCGTGGGTTTCCTCCGGCTTCTCCTGTTTCCTCCCACAGTCCGAAAACATGGATCAAGTCAATTGAATTTTCTAAATTGACCCATATAGAGCATGTCTGTGTGAGTGAGTGTGTGCCCAGCGATAGATTGGCATCCTGTCCTGGGTGTATCTGCCCAGCGAGGATAAAGCAGAAGATAATGGATGGATGGATAGTTACTGCACTGGTGGCACAGTGGCTTAGTGGTTGGCATGTTCTCCTCTTGGCACTAGGGATTCCCGGTTGGAATCCCAAACTGGGTGGAGTTTCCATGTTCTCCCTGTGTCCATGTGGGTTTCCTCCGGGTTCTCCGGTTTCCTCCCACAGTCCAAAAAACATGGATCAAGGTCAATTGTGTTCTCCAAATTGCCCCATATAGAGTGTGTCTGTGTAAGTGAGTGTGTGCCCAGCGATAGATTGGCGCCCTGTCCTGGGTGTATCTGCTCAGCGCCCAAAACGTTCTCTCCCCTAGTAGAGGATAAAGTTGAAGATAATGGATGGAAGGATGGTTACTGCGCCCACGTTCTATTGGTATTCGTATTCCTTCATTTGAAATACAATGGCAATGATGTATTAGTTAACTCTGGATGTTGACCGTGGCAGGTAGTCCGTCAGCGAGCGGCCGCAATGAATACATTTTGCTGAGCGTCTCCTTTGTGAACGTATAGGTCAGTATTGACGTTGATCAGTGAACAGCCCAGAATCCAACACGGCAATTAATATCTAAGCTCTAAATATCACTCCAGATAATCATCTTATTAGTCAAAGGTGTGCAGCAGCAACCGGGTGCCGGCACCGAATCAGCAGCCGACGGGAAACGGTGTCTGGCCAGCGGCCATGCTGACCTATAAAACTCATCCATCAGAGGACGGGCCATATACTACAAAAGGCCATAAACACGCGTAGGGCGCACTGAGTGGACTCCCGCAATATAACTTTAATACGGTCCGATCCGGAGTCGTAAACACAAAGCAGCGCTCGTACAGGAGGATCCAAAACGCCCAACGCGATCAAATATTTATTAAAACCCTTTTTTAATATTAATATGATTTACTGAGGTTGAAAGGGATTCTGCATTTTTTAAAGTATGAAAATATTGTTGGCTGCTGAATATTGTATGTGCCAACAAAATTAGGCTTCGTAATATACGGCGCACATATGCTTTAGATTCGTTCGCCAGCGTCGTTTAATAAATCAGAAGACACCGGAATAATAATAATAATAAAAAAAATCAATTAGAGATTCTGCAGATCAAAGGGAACGGAATGTGACCTTTAAACAGCAGAACGGGACGACGTCGCAGGTGTACGCACAATAAAACGCAGACCGTGAGGTGCAGAGGGTGTTAAGTGTTATTATTACTGCACACTGGACCCCGCGTCCGAACTCACCCTCTGCACACGGCACACGATCTGCCGTCTGCCGTCCAGAACGATTTAAGAACGATTTAATTTAATTTCATTTATATCAAGTAGCACACAAAGGACGCCGAGTCATGTGATCAAATAAAATGTGTACATAAGATACAACCAATCAGTCAACTGAGGGAACAAATCAAATACGACCCGGGAGGCAGGTGAAGGCTTGGGGAATGGGGACTGGGGCGGCACGGTGGGATACCAGGTTCGAATCCCAATCTGGGTGGAGTTTGCATGTTCTCCGGTTTTCTCCCACAGTCCAGAAACGTGGATCAAGGTCAATTAAAGTGGGGTGGGGTGGGGTTGGGTGGTAGTGGGGTGGGGTAGTAGTGGGGTTTAGTGGTGTGTTAGTAGGGTGGGTGGTGTGGTAGTGAGGGTGTAGTGGGGTGGTAGTGAGGTGGTAGTGAGGGTGTAGTGGGGTGGTAGTGTGGTGGTAGTGGGGTGGTAGTGAGGTGATAGTGGGGTGGTAGTGAGGTGGTAATAAGGTGGTAGTGAGGGGGTAGTGAGGTGGTAATAAGGTGGTAGTGAGGTGGTGGTGAAGTGGGCTGGTAGTGGGGTGGTAGTGGAGTGGTAGTGAGGTGGTAGTGGGGTGGTAGTGAGGTGGTAGTGGGGTGGTAGTGAGAGTGTAGTGGGTGGTAGTGAGAGGGTAGTGGGGTGGTAGTGGGGTGGTAGTGAGGGTGTAGTGGGGTGGTAGTGACGTGGTGGGGTGGTAGTGAGGGTGTAGTGGGGTGGTAGTGGGGTGGTGGGGTGGTAGTGAGGGGTTAGTGGAGTGGTAGTAAGGGTGTAGTGGGGTGTAATGGGCAACTCTATTGGGAGGAAAACCAAACTGTGAATAGCAGAAGAGTACTTTATATTTGTGATGTGCAGTGGAACCCCGATGCTGAACATCCTGGAGTGCGATGGCGGACACTCGGGTGGGGGCGTCTGCGCAGCTGTCAGAACAGCGATAACGCCGTGGACCGAACTGCGCCGCGTCGCATTTCCATGTTTACGCTCAACTCGCGTGACAAGACAAGAGACGACACTGAGGCAAAATCCCCCATGATGCTCGGGAGTTGTCTTTGTTCTAAAGCAGCTCACTCTCTCTCTCTCTCTCTCTCTCTTTTTGGAGGCAGGGGGCGGTGTTCTGGAAATACGACCATTCCGTCGTCCGTACGCCGAGGCGCTGGGTTCGGAACGTTTGAGGGAATGTTGTTTCCATTCAGAGCATTAGAACGTCAGCCGGTTCCTTCTGCCGTCATCAAACACAGAGACGTATTTAAAGATTATATAACTGTGTAAGAAGGTCTTTGTGGATTTTGCATGTTCTCCTTTTCACAGGGGTTTCCTCGCAAACATTGAATTTAATATATGAAATTATCCCTGTATATATGTAAATTTCCATCCATTATGTTCCACTTTATCCTCTACTAGGGGTACAGGGGGGGAACGTTTGAACGGCTATCAAGGGGAGAACGTTTCGGGCGCTGGGCAGATACACCCAGGACAGGACACCAATCTATCACTGGACACACACTCACTCACACAAACACACTATATATGGGGCAATTTGGACCATTCAATTGCCTTTGATCCATGTTTTTGGACTGTGGGAGGAAACCAGAGAACCTGGAGGAAACCCACATGGACACGAGGAGAGCATGGAAACTCCACCCAGATTGGGATTCGAACCGGGAATCCCTAGTGCTGAGAGGAGAACATGCTAAACCACTAAGCCACCGTGCCTGCAATAAATATATTGCTGAAAATAAGGGCGTATTGAGACGGCGATCAACATAGATATGAAAAAAAAAAAAAAAAAAAACAGAACAAACGGCTTTGCTGCATCTTGTTAAAAAAATGTACTAAACACACGTTTCAGGCTGAAGTTTGATCTGTTTAATATTCCGCTGTGTTTTTTATTCCGTTTACTTCATCATTTACTGCCGCCACTATTTACGGTTACACTGCGTTAACCTTTGGAGACGCGCACTCGCACGGAGCTGCACAGCGGCGCAGGGAAATTAAATCAAAGGAAATAAACGGCAATGAAACCCTGACCTAAAGCAAGAGGAATCAGGAGGCGGACCTAATGCCTTTAATTAATTGATGGATGCATTACATATTCAGTGGAAACGCTGTAAACCAAATGTGAACATACATCAACTGTATTTATATTATTAGAGGTATTATATTATATATTATTATATTATCCATCCATCATATTCCCCTTTATCCTCTATTAGGGTCGGGGGGGGGGGGGTAAGACCTTTCGGGCACTGGGCAGATACACCCAGGACAGGGGGGGCAATCTATTACTGGGCACACACACACACACACTCTATATGGGGCAATTTGGAGAACTCAATTGACCTTGATCCATGTTTTTGGACTGTGGGAGGAAACCGGAGAACCCGGAGGAAACCCACGCGAACACGGGGAGAAAATGGAAAGATTGGGATTCGAACCGAGAATCCCTAGTTCTGAGAGGAGAACATGCCAACCACTAAGCCACCGTACCATATTATTATATATGATATTATATATTATTACATTTGTTGTATTACATATTATTATATTACATAATATATTGTTATATTACATTGTATAGCAGCGCTAGGGATTCCAGGTTCGAATCCCCATCTGGGTGGAGTTTGCATGTTCTCCCCGTGTCTGCGTGGGTTTCCTCCGGGTTCTCCGATTTCCTCCCACAGTCCAACACAGATCAAGGTCAATTGAATGCCTAAAATTGCCCCATATAGAGTGTGTCTGTGTGAGTGAGTGTGTGTCCAGTGATAGATTGGCGTCCTGTTCTGGGTCTATCTGCCCAGCGCTAGTAGAGGATAAGGTGGTAGATAATGGATAGACGAATTATTATTGAGGTTTGTGTAAAACCTCTAAACATTTCCAAAGCTCTGTATCATCTATAGTCCTGTGAAACCTCACTGAGGTCCGAGGTGTGAGGACCCGTTATCTGCACACGGCACCACGTCCTCACGGCACCACGTCGCGGAGTTCATTTCTCTTTTTTATAGAGGTCTTCTTTCTCCCGGGTTAGATAGCAGCACGTTCTGTTGGGTGGAATCAGACAGGTGGAGGATAACGAGATAACAGAACCTCGGCGTCAGAACCTCACCCGGCGTCCCGTGTTTGAAGACATGCCTTTGATTTGCACGCCGCTTTGGTCGTGAGGACGCCGGGACATGCTAATGAGAGCTAAAGTGGGGGATCATTACAGACAGTTCTGCGTCTCCGTCCTTTCCTTTCGAGACGTTCGGTCTCGATCTGTCCTGAAAATGAGGAATCGAGGACGAGCTCGTCTGCTGTGGGAGTCCTCACGCCGGCCCTATCGCTGGTAACGTGTGACCTCTAAATAATATAGAAGTAATGAGGCACGAGAGGGCGTGGCCTTATTGTGAATATATATAATGTGATTTATTCACGATAATGCCACGCCCTCTCGTACACAACATCGAGTGCCTCATTGTTGATTGTCTTATTGCTTTTATAAAACGCTTACAAACAAGTTATATTTTCAAAAAATTAATAAAATTATATTATGTTCATAATAAATGTATATTATGAACATAATAAATAATGTTCGATTTATAAATGCGTTCATTGAAAACAAAATTCATAATCTGGTCGTCTGTGACGTCATCTACTCCGGTTTTTAAAGCAAACACTAATCGCTGAGTAACAGGATACCGGTTACCAATACTAATGTTTAAAAATGGCCATCTAGTGGCCAAATTACAGAACTTTATAGTGTTTTGTAATTTGTGCTCGTCTGGGAATCGGTGAAGATGAAATGGCATCTGCAAAATTCCCGAATGTAAATGTAATGTATGGATCGGTATATCGATTTATAGATTCCAGATATTAAAAACTGCCTGACAGAATGATTGAATCAAATCCCGAATCAGCATTTTTCATTTCCCCGTCCAATCAAATTCACCTTCGAGGCTCTGAATGGCGTCGCCACATCGTTTCAAACAAGTCAAATGAGTTGAAAGCGTATACGGTGTTTACACGCGTCTGATCCGGACCACGCCGCTGATTATAATCACGTTTCCTTTCAGCCCCTCAGCAGCGCAGGAGAGCCTTCATTTCCCTTCATTACTGCCATTTGGAAAAGCCAGATCGCTACCGACAATCATCCCGGGACTCTGAAGTGCCTGCATGAAAATAAAGCCCGTCTATTTTCATTTACAATTAATTATCCCGCTTTATTTCCATTTTAACTTCGGCGCTCGCTAAATCCGTAGCTACATAAATTTACCCTGCGTCGATTACAAAGTTCTGAGGAGGCTTACAAACACACCGTAACAAAAAAAAAACAAGGTCCCATTCATAAATGCGTCAATTGAAAACAAAATCGTTAATAACCTGCTCTTCAACGATGTCATCTGGTCCGTTTTTTAAAGTGAACGCTGACCGCTGAGTAGCAGGATACTGGTTTTTCAACCAATCAAAAACTGCCATCTAGTGGCCAAATTACAGAACGCAGTTTATTAACAACAGCTGTAACAGGTTTAGTGCTCACTGTTTATTAATCCGTATCGTATTGGATATCACGCATTGACACGAATGTAAAGCGCTCAGAGGTGTATTTTATTGTCAATGATGTCACAGCTGGACTAAAGGCTCAGCCAATCAGATTTACATTTACATTTACATTTGGTCATTTAGCTGACGCTTTTATCCAAAGCGACTTACAAGATGAACACAGGGTTAATCACAACATCCCTGGAGCATTGAGGGTTAAGGGCCTTGCTCTAGGACCCACATTGGTAATTGCAGTGGACCTGGGATTTGAACCCACAACCTTCAGATTGATAGCCCAACACCCTAAACACTGAGCTACCGCGCTCTCAAATTCAGATTTCAGAGTTCAGATTTAAGGACTGAACTTCACATTTTATAATAGGGGTTTAAAGAGATTAAATGAAGGGCAGGGGGAGTTCTTGGAGTGTCTGCAGTTCCTAAAGTCCGAACTTTTACATGAATAGAATGAAGTTTCGGGTCTGGCGTATCCCATCTCGGGTTCTCTTGAGGTGTGATATCCGGTGCCGATATCCAGGGCAGGGGAGTTCCAGGTAAAAACCCATGACCTCACCTAATTCCCTGGTAGTGCTTCTAATTCACCATAAACCATGATGCACCACAACACACCACAGCACCTATTTCCACATTTCCATACGATTAGCTTGATGTGCAACTCTTTGGAATTATATTTGTTATGAATTTTATTATTTATAATGTAAATATTGTATTATTATTATAAAGTATTGGTTCTCTACCATGTGGCACGATGGCTTAGTGGTTAGCATGTTCTCCTCTCAGCACTAGGGATTCCCAGTTCAAATCCCAATCTGGGTGAAGTTTGCATGTTCTTCCCGTGTCCACCTGGGTTTCCTCCGGGTTCTCCGGTTTCCTCCCACCCTCCAAAAACTTGAATCAAGGTCAACTGAATTCTCCAAATTGCCCCATATAGAGTGTGTCTGTGTGAGTGTGTGTGTCCAGTGATAGATTGTCGTCCTGTCCTGGGTGCATCTGCCCAGCGACCGAAACTTTCTCCCCTTGATGGGCATGGGGAACCCCCCCACCCCATGACCCTAAAAGAGGATAAAGCAGAAGATAATGTATGGATGGATGGATCTCTACCATTAGTCTTGCCATCCCATTGGCGCTGTACCAATGTAAGCTGACTATTTAAGGCTCATTTGCTCTTTAATGATTCAGATTGCAGCAGAAACAAGCCTCGGCGTGTTTATCTGAATCAATCCTAAAATCTTTGCCAATCGTGGTATCGTTGACCTTATAAACCGAGTTGGCAAACGGAATTCAAGCCCAAAAAAGCTTCAACAAAGACTCTAAAATTGACCCTCATTTGCCGATACAGTAACCAAAATGAGTGCAATCACATTGATTTACGAATCTTTTGATGGAAACCACAAGAAAGGGGGCTTTAAGATGTTTATCCTCGGCAGTGTTCCGCCACATGCGGCATAATTACAGTCATTTTCAAATGTATGCCAGTCTGTTGCTTTGAAATGCAAAAGCACATTAGCCAGATGACAGTTAAGACTCTTTTTTTTTTTTCCAACTAATAATATCCCGAATGGTGACAGACGAAATTCTTTTAAGGCTAAATTGGAAGCGAGGTGTCACTTAAACTCATATTTTATCATGGAAGCTTAATGGAGGAGATCAAGTCGCTCGTATTAATGTGCTGCCATTAATTATGTGGAGACGCTCATATATGTGCGTATCTATAGTGACATGGCTGCGGCACCTAGCAACAGAACCACATCCGACGAATGACGGGCGGAATGAGAGTCTTCTTCGTTGGGGATGAGGATGCTGATGATGATATAGACCAATGACCAACAAGTGGTGTGTCATTCTGTGGTCCTCGTTATGCCCATATATGGATATCTAGGTATAATGAGCATTTTAATGGCAATATATCGCTGGGCACACACTTGTTTCACACTACCCCCAAACCCCCCCCCCCCACCACACACACACACACACACACACACACACACACACACAGAATCTATAGAAAGTAAATTCAGAGCAGCCATTTCACCTTGAATCCATGTTTTTGGACTGTGGTAAGGAACCAAGGAACCCGGTTCCCTAGTGCCGCCCTCCTCTGAATTAACATGTTTATTAGTCATATCCACATCCATTATCCTGTAGTAGGGTTCGGGGTGGGGTGGGGGGTTCCCCATGCCCATCCAGGGGAGAACGTCTCGGGCGCTGGGCAGATACACCCAGGACAGAGCGCCAATCCATCACTGGGCACACACTCACTCACACAGACACACTCTATATGGGGCTATTTGGGGAATTTAATTCACCTTGATCCATGTTTTTGGACTGTGGGAGGAAACCGGAGAACCCGGAGGAAACCAACGTGGACACGGGGAGGACATGGAAACTCCACCCAGATTGGGATTCGAACCGGGAATCCCTAGCACTGAGAGGAGAACACGCTAAACACTATGATGGGACCTCCATTGTCCCACCCTAACAGATGTTTATTATATATATATTTATTTATTTGTTTTTCTGGACGTGATGGAGGAGGTTTCTGACGGTTACCGAGGCATGACGAGGACTACAGCATGACGTATGATTTCGGTGGTCGATCGCGCCGGCTGATGGCACGCGCCGCGGCCCAGAAGGGCATTTTGGAAGTGCGTTTGGTTATAGCAGATCGGCTTTGTGCAGAAGGGCATTCAAATCCCCATGATGAGCCTTCAAATGAGCCAACCAGAACTCTGCTAATCCTCCATCTGAGCGAAGGCCTCCGCCAACCGGCGCCGAGCAAATAAATAAAAACACGAGATGACAGACCGCAACGACTCGGCGACGTCACGCCCGGAACCAGGTGCCACTTGAAAAGCGCAAAGAACCCCGGGACGCTCTCTGACACGCCGTAATGCTGAATACCAGCTGGGGTAAGTGGGGTAACATGCTGTCAGAGATTTTAAATTTCTTATACATAATGAGAGTCAGGGCGGCACGGTGGCTTAGTGGTTAGCACGTTTGCCTCCCAGCACTAGGGATTCCCGGTTCGAATCCCCATCTGGGTGGAGTTTTCATGTCTCCCCGGGTCTGCGTGGGTTTCCTCCGGGTTCTCCGGTTTCCTCCCACAGTCCAAAAACATGGATCAAGTTAATTGAATTCTCAAAATTGCCCCATTTAGAGTGTGTCTGTGTGAGTGAGTATGTGCCCAGCGATGGATTGGTGCCCTGTCCTGGGTCTATCTGCCCAGCGTCCGAGACGTTCTCCCCTGGATGGGCATGGGGAACCCCACCGCAACCCTAATAGAGGATAAAGCGGGAGATAATGAATGAATGAATAATGAGAGTCCCAATATGGCCGAAAGACAAACAAAGGACCTCTGATTTTGCCGCCACTGGGTAAATACTGGGCTGGGATTGGCTGATTTAAAACCTAGGGCGTAATCTGCAATTGGCTTAGTCAGTTAAGGGGCGGGAACTAGACGTAACAATATATACAGATAACCCTTGAGTGGGCTCGCTCTCTCTCACTCAGACCTGAAGGCGTACTTAGCACCTGAAAGCTGAATGGGCAGACCGCTGGCCAGCGTTACTTCCTGACGGTGTTCAGAAGGGATACCCTTTGTTCTCAATAAACCAGTTGAGAACGGCCATCTTGCATCGGCGTGTTCTTATGCCTTTCCAAAAATCAAAAAGATCCTAGACATGCTCAACCCTCTGAACGCGAGCCGGAGACGCATGCGTCACACATACAATATACAATAACACAATGAAATAATTAGGGATGGGGAACCTCACTTCAAAGCGCAGAAGTCGGCGACGTGGACTTTGATGTGCCGGTTAAAAGGCCAACGCACGACTTTTGGCTATAAAAAAAAAAAAAGGTCTGTAATTTACTAAAACAACATTTCCGGGGGGTTCACTTTATTCTTCATATCCTCTAAACGAGCTGCACTCAGTCTGAGTAACGTTATAATAATTAACGAACAAAACGGTTCATAATTAGGGAGCCCGGGGCAGTACGGTGGCTTAGTGGTTGAGCATGTTCTCCTCTTAGCGCTAGGGATTCCCTGTTGGAATCCCATTCTGGGTGGAGTTTGCATGTTCTCCTTTTATCCTTTTAATGCACACAATTATAAGTAAATTATATGCAAAGGTTTCATGTTTTAAAGTCTGACAAAGTTTATCTTTTGATTGCTTGTGTAATCGTTACCATTTAACGGCCGCAGAGGCGCAGCGGTCAGCGCTTCCGCCTTACAGCGAGAAGATCCCGGGTTCGATTGCTAAGCGGGGCAAACAGGAACGTCTGCATGTCGTTGCCGTGCACATGGGCTTTCGTCAGGGTCTGTTTATTAACGAATAAATATTAATATGTAAATTGGATTTACTAGATCACACGGGCCCAATACGTGAATGGCGACATATCGCGATGATCTCTATCTCTGTGTGCTCTCCCCCGTCTCTCTCTCCCGCTCTCTCTCTCTATTTTCAAACCCGATGCGTGGCCACGCCCCCGTGACTTAATCACATCTCATTTAAACGTACTTTACATTTAAACTGCTGATAAATGTGTGCGGGTCCATGGAATTGACTGACATACTGTCAAACCATGACGATATTATTATTATTATTACCACTTCCCAGCATGCCTTGCAGCCGGGTTCTACGTGTCCAATGTTTTTTATTACAGCTCATGTTCTGTTTGGGGGAACGTGGGTCGCAGGGATTGTTGTGCGTTTGTGTTGTATGCTATGTGTGTGTTTACTTGTTTGGGGGGGTGGTGGTGGGGGGTTTTGAGATTTAGACGTGTGTCATGTCATCGAGCCAGAGGCTGCTGTACTAGAACCAAGTTTTCTTCATGCTGTTTTCTGGGGGGGAAGGGAGGGGGTTAATAAAGGAGGCATTTCTGTGTACATGGCAACCCGGAGCCGAGTCTTTTTTTTAATGATGATTCAACAAAATTAAAATAGGTTTCAAAGCTTAAAAATAAAGATCTGGGTAGACCTGTCCACTGATGATTATCTGAATCATCGAAAAAAAAAAAAATCGACCGATTAATCGATTATCAGAATATTCGTTAGTTGCATCTAATCAAACCGTCTATAATTAGCAGCGCCCAGTGATAGATTGGCGCCCTGTCCTGGGTTTATCTGCCCAGCGCCCGAAACGTTCTCCCCTGGATGGGCATGGGGAACTACCCCCCCGCGACCCTAATAGAGGATAAAGCGGAATGAATAATTAGAAGCATCAAATACTGACGTCAGAACTGGTTTGGTTCTCATTTGCATGTGACGGCCCGGGAGCCAAGCCAGAATCAATCGCCTTCTCCAGCCCCGTGAGTACCGGGACAGGCCCCAGGCACCCCCATGACCCTGATCTGGGTTGGCGGAGTAGAAACTAAATGACCCCCCGCCATTCCATGTATAACGCATACAACCATTACCGATTACAACGCGCCACAGATCTCCTCCGCGGCGTTCCCTCATTCTGGTGATGCTGGGGGGGTTTAATAAAGGAGCCATTTCTATGTACATGGCAACCCGGGGCCGATTCAATTTTTTTTATGCGGATGCAACAAAATGAACATAGGTTTCTAAGCTTTAAAATAAATATGAGTCCTGGTTGATCCCATGACCTGTCCACTGATGATTATCTGATTCATCGAAAAAAAAAAAAATCGACCGATTAATCGATTATCAAAATAATCGTTAGTTGCATCTAATCAAACCGTCTATAATTAGCAGCATCAAATACTGACGTCAGAACTGGTTTGGTTCTCATTTGCATGTGACGGCCCGGGAGCCGAGCCAGAATCTGTCGCCTTCTCCTGCCCTGTAAGTACCGGGACAGGCCCCAGGCACCCCCATGACCCTGATCCGGGTTAGCGGAGTAGAAACTAAATGACCCTCCCCCACCGTCATCCATGTATAACGTATAGAACCATTACTGAGAACGCGCCACAGATCTCCTCCGCGGGGCTCCCCCGTTCTGGCGACGTACACGCGTAATGAACGCTCGAGTCACCCGTACGCCCCCGTACCCCCCCTGCTGAGTCGGCGGGCCTCGTCGCTCAAAGACGTCGCCGTTGGAACACAACACGCGGTTCGGAACAATGCATTCCGTTTCATGTTGGAACAGAAGGAATGTTGATCCGACTGGATGGCGGCGTGCCGTGCAGGCGGCGTGTCGGGTGTCACCGCCCGGGCGCGGAACCCGCCGGAACACGCGGGCCGACTGATAGATTAAGGTCGAGACCGAAGTGACGGCTGCGTCACTCCCATCGCGACGTTTCACCAACGATGCCGCCGTCTCCGCCTTCGTCACGCTCCGCCGGCTCCGTACAGAAGAACCGCCCTGCTGCGTTAAACCTCGTTAAACTTTAATAACGCAGGAAAGCGCGTTAGAAAGCATTTTATTCATGCTGCAAAGCAAACGTTTTAATCTACTATTTAATAAACATATTTCATTGATCTATTCTCGTCGTTAGGCGGCACGGTGGCTTAGTGGTTGGCATGTTCTCCTCTCAGATCTAGGTATACATGGTTCGAATCCCCATCCTGGTGGAGTTTGCATGTCCTCCCCGTGTCCGCATGGGTTTCCTCTGGGTTCTCAGTTAGAAAGCATTTTATTCATGCTGCAAAGCAAACGTTTTAATCTACTATTTAATAAACATATTTCATTGATCTATTCTCGTTGTTAGGCGGCACGGTGGCTTAGTGGTTGGCATGTTCTCCTCTCAGATCTAGGAATACATGGTTTGAATCCCCATCCTGGTGGAGTTTGCATGTCCTCCCCGTGTCCGCATGGGTTTCCTCTGGGTTCTCAGTTAGAAGGCATTTTATTCATGCTGCAAAGCAAACGTTTTAATCTACTATTTAATAAACGTATTTCATTGATCTATTCTCGTTGTTAGGCGGCACGGTGGCTTAGTGGTTGGCATGTTCTCCTCTCAGCACTAGGGATTCCCGGTTTAAACCCAATCTGGATGGAGTTTCTATGTCCTCCCCGTGTCCGCATGGGTTTCCTCCGGGTTCTCCGGTTTCCTGCCACAGTCCAAAAACATGGATCAAGGTCAATTGAGTTCTCCAAATTGCCCCATATAGACTGTGTCTGTGTGAGTGAGTGTGTGTCCAGCGATAGATTGGCACCCTGTCCTGGGTGTATCTACCCAGCGCCTGAAACGTTCTCCCCTGGATGGGCATGGGGAAACCCCCCCCCCCACCTTTAGTCAATTTATAAGTCACTGCAAGTATCCCAAGTTGATGGTTACGGTCAGATTATGGTGATACAGCACCCCTGGGGCAAATGGGGGGGTAAAAGTGATGCTCAAAAACATAACGTCGGATTTAAACCCCAACCTTCAAAAAGCTACTAAGCATCCACACCCCAAACAACATCATACAATTTATCCAAATCCATTTCCTTCCACTAAAACGTTGGTAAATGTCCATTCATTCATTATCTTCCGCTTTATCCTATATTAGGGTCGTGTGTGTGTGTGTGTGTGTGGGGGGGGGGGGGGGGGGTCTCCATGCCCATCCAGGGGAGAACGTTTCGGGTGCTGGGCAGATACAGCCAGGACAGGGCGCCAATCTATCACTGGGCACACACTCACACACACACACACAGTCACACTCTGTATGGGGCAATTTGGAGAATTCAATTGACCTTGATCCATGTTTTTGGACTGTGGGAGTAAAGCGGAGAACCCGGAGAAAACCCACGCAGACACTGGGGGAACATGGAAACTCCACCCAGATGGGGATTCGAACCGGGAATCCCTAGAGCTGAGAGGCGAACATGCCAACCACTAAGCCACCGTGCCGCCGTTGGTAAATGGTTCTTCTTAAAATTATTTTGTTTTTTGTAAACAGCACGAAGACCGTCGGACATCAGAACCCGGCGCGCCCACGCTCGTTCTCCCACGCCAGCAGGGGTATTTAATCAGGGACTCGTTCCCTCGGTAAACGCCGTGTTCGGCGTGTTCTATGGAAATTGGATGCTAATTACCGAACAACAATGCGCGGATCTTTAAAAATATTGGTTGGAGATTAGCGCGAGTTGGCTTTAAATCGCAAACCCATCGCAAGCTTCAGCATGAAGGTCTTCAGAAGTGGACTTTTAACCGAGGACGGAGGACGCCGCAATCTAATCAAGCCTTCTATAATTAGCCATATCTGCAGCTCCCAATATTGAAGTCTGGATCTCATTTGCATGTTTTATATGGAAGGCGAACGAAGGGGGGGGGGAGGGGGGGAGAAAGGGGGGGGCCCCCGTGGCTGCCGTAACAAAGTAAATGACTTGTTGACGTAAAGTGATTAAGGAACACATAAGCTGAGCAGCTCAGTGGATTTTAATTAACCTGCCACCTCCAAAATGTATGTTATTAAGCCGCACCTGATTAAACGCCGGGCGTAAGTGTGCTTCTGCTTGGACGAGTGGAATAAAAATATATTGGAAGGTCTTATTTACTACAGACGAACGCCGGGGAGCGGCGAGAGGTCAGAGACGGGTTAAGAGCCACCTTCCAGCAACGCCGTGTGGTTTTAAAAGGTAAGAGCCGCAGATCACCGGGGGGGCCGGGGTGATGAAGCCGTTTCTGTTTGTGGCCCCCACGCTTTGGAACGTTCTCCCTAAAACATGACACCGCCGAGCTGTCCACTGTCAAATCACCTCTTAAAACCCATCTGTTTCCGATCGATGATATTTCTTTTTCTGCATTTTAATTTTGCTTTTCCTTATTTAATTTTATTTTTTATTTTATATTATATATATATATATATATATATATATATATATATATATATATATATATATATATATATATATATTTGAGGTCCTTAAAACCGCTATATAAATAAAATGTTATTATTATTATTAATATAAAGGAGGCACAGTGGCTTAGTGGTTTAGCATGTTCTCCTCTCAGCGCTAGGGATTCCCAGATTCGAATCACAATCTGGGTGGAGTTTCCATGTTCTCCAAGTGTCCGCGTGGGTTTCCTCCGGGTTCTCCGGTTTCCTCCCACAGTCCAAAAACATGGATCAAGGTCAATTAAATTCTCCAAATTGCCCCATATAGAGTGTGTCTGTGTAAGTGAGAGTGTGCCCGAAACGTTCTCCCCTGGATGGGCATGGAGAACCATATATATATATATATATATATATTTGTTTTTTCCCAAATATATATTTGTTTTTTCCCAAAAAATATCTTCTTTTAAGATTACTGTGTGTGTAGGTGTGTGTGTATGTGTATGTATGGGAGGGGGTGTATTGGGTATTATTTCTGCAGTGTATACATGTTGGAGTTGAAACCTCATGCTGACCGCAGCCGTCTTTTATTTTTACACCTGACAAAAAATAAAATAAACAAAGCGTTGGCTTCAGTCAAGGCAGAAAATCACCTTTAATGGGGCCATTTTCCTTTCTCTCCCATACAACACTGGCACCGGAGCTCTGATTATACCGTATTGATTTGGCGTTCAGCCTCGAAAGGTTTGAAAATGTTAAAGACAACAGGTTCTGAAGCTTGTTCTCGGGTCCGTGGAGGTAATATTCCTCTGCATCAGAATATTAAAGGTGTTAGAGGATGATGTCCCTGAAGAACATTCACATTAATTCATTCCAATGTTTGCTGCTGTACAGTTACATTACTCGTTAATATTATTGTGCTCGTCTTTGTGTACGGTGTGTGTCTCAATCCCAGTAAGAATGAGTTTGTATGGGGCAATTGTATTCTCCTAACTATTAACCCACCTCTTAAATTCCAGTGCTTTACAGAAGAAAACATTTCTTCCTGGACCCCGGGTGCCAAATATTGGAAAAATAGGACTACAGAATGACGTCAGTGGACTACAAATTAACGTCAGTGGAATGCAGAATGACGTCAGTGGAGTGCAGAATGACGCCAGTGGACTACAGAATGACATCAGTGGACTACAAATTAACGTCAGTGGAATGCAGAATGACGTCAGTGAAATGCAGAATGACGTCAGTGGAATGCAGAATGACGTCAGTGGACTACAGAATGACGTCAGTGGACTACAGATGGACGTCAATGGACTACAGATGGATGTCAGTGGACTACAGAATGACGTCAGTGGACTACAGAATGACGTCAGTGGACTACAGATGGACGTCAACGGACTACAGATGGACGTCAGTGGACTACAGAATGACGTCAGTTGACTACAGAATGACATCAGTGGACTACAGATGGACGTCAATGGACTACAGATGGACGTCAGTGGACTACAGATGGACGTCAGTTGACTACAGAATGACGTCAGTGGACTACAGAATGACGTCAGTGGACTACAGATGGACGTCAATGGACTACAGATGGACTTCAGTGGACTACAGAATGACGTCAGTAGACTACAGAATGACGTCAGTGGACTACAGGATGACGTCAATGGGTACAATGTGTCAATGGGGTCAATGGGGTACACACTTACTCACACAGACACACTCTATATGGGGCAATTTGAAGAACTGGAAACCGGAGAACCCAGAGGAAACCTACTCGGACACGGGGAGAACATGGAGACCCCACCCAGATTGGAATCCAGGAATCCTGAAATCTGGACTGTGGGAGGAAACCGGAGAACCTGGAGGAAACCCACGCGGACACGGGGAGGACATGCAAGCCACTGTGTCGCCCTCAGCATACAATCAGACCACATAAATCAATCCTGCACGTCTTCTGAAGGCTCGCCGTCTGTTAAAACAATGTCTGCGTCACACACAGAACCAGAGGACGAGCAGAACCTCAGCTGGAGAACCGGCGGACACGGCGAGCAACCTTTCTTCCCGGTTGCATGCGCCTCCCCGCCCATGCGCCGGCTTAATCAGGCTCTGCACTTGACATGTTCCGCGGCGGCACAGTCTCGGTGTACGGTGACCTTCCGTGCGGGCGGAGAGCCTCATTGGACCCTCGAGGGCAATTTAGAACCGGCAAGCCCGAGGAAGACAAATCCGTCACGGCCAGCCGGGCTATTTGGGACACTGATTTTATCGGGAGGCACCTGCCACCTGCTCGCCTTGCCGCGTCGCGGTGCACGTAAAGCCGAAATCATTACTGTCAATCACGCGGACGGGCCGACATTTACACACGGCGCCGCATCCGCGAACGCCGCACTTAAGACAACAAACAGCCAAATTCCCCGCGTCCCGTTTAGCCCTGGGTGGAAAGAGGGGTGCAAAAAAGAGAACATGTGTTCGGAGGGATTTTCCACCAGCTAAGCCTCGTGCCTCGGGGCGAGCGCGAAGACCAGCCACGGCGTGCAATAAAGCGCCGTCTCATTCCACACGGCCAAACAGCCAGAGCCGAGGACGTACCGAAACGATCACCCAAACGTAGGGAGGGTCTGCATCCCCATTCGTGCCGCAGTCGATACAGAATGTCGGTGAAGCGGATGAACTGAACCGGCGCACACGCCTCGAGGTCGGAGAACGTTCAGAAATTCACAGAACATTAAACATTCAGAAGAAATATTAACACGAGGAAATCCAAACAGAACATGAACCAGAAGAACGCTTCTGTTTATCCCTCACCATCACGCAAGATGAAAAGATGTGTGTGTGTGTGTGTGGGGGGGGGGGGGTTAATGTGATGCATTCAAGTCTACAATATCCATCCATTATCTTCAGCTTTATCCTCTAGTAGGTTCTCCATGCCCATCCAGGGGAGAACATTTTATGCGCTGGGCAGATACACCCAGGACAGGACGCCAATCTATCACTGGGCACACACACTCACTCACACAGACACACTCTATATGGGGCAATTTGAAGAACTCAATTGACTTCATCCATGTTTTTGGACTGTGGGAAGAAACCGGAGAACCCGATGGAAACCCATGCGGACACGGGGAGAACATGCAAACTCCACCCAGATTGGGATTCGAACCGGGAATCCCCAGCACTTAGAGAAGAACATGCCAACCACTAAGCCACCGTGCCACAATGGGCAATTCATCCGTAGAAAAACAAAACTAATTTATTACCACTAATTAGTTAATTAATTGGAGCGGCACGGTGGCTTAGTGGTTGGCATGTTCTCCCCTCAGCGTTACGGATTCGGGTAATTCCGGGTGGAGTTTGCATGTCCTCCCTGTGTCCGCACTGAGAGGAGAACAAGCCAACCACTAAACCACCGTGCCGCTCCAATGAACTAACTAATTAGTGGTAACATATTAATTTTGTTGTCTATGGATAAATTGCCCCCCCCCCCCACGACCCTAGTAGAAGTTAAAGTGGAAGATAATGGATGGATATTAATTGGTCATTATTTAAATTGATTGGTGTGATGTCATCGACGATCAACAATTTTCTAAAGTTTCAGCTTTATGTGATAACGGGATAACAGACTAACAGATGAAGCTAATATAGGGGGGGGGGGTAATAAAAAGCTCTTTATAAATATGAGACGTGCTGAGTCCTGTGTCGGTTTTTATTTCCAGAACAGAAGAACCTCTGGTTCCAGAAAAAAATCCCATGGGTTCTAACAGGACAATGACACGGCAGAGTGAAAGGACCGGAAGCTTCTGATCTGAACCCATCACATTCGACCCACTTCCACTCCGAAAACCCCGGGTGGTGCCGGACGGGCCGCTGACTACTCACCGTTCTCCGTGTTCTCATGTTCCGTGTCAGTCAGCGTCAGGTTGGAGTTGGCCCGGCTGGACAGGCACGAGCTGCGTCCGGACTTGGTGTTGGCTCTGCCCCACAGGCGGACGGCGTGCTCGGGGGACACCATCCCGTCCGTCTCCGTGTCGGCGTCCGAGCCCACGCTGAGAGAGTAGTCACGGTGCGGCATGGCCATGTCTGACCTGTAGGTGGCCAGGCGAGAAGGCACCGAGTCGCCGAAGCCCAGCTCCCTCAGGGAATAGTCCGTCCCTAAAGGAGGCACACACGGCCGATCAGAACCCCGCGTCCGATCTGTACTCCGGCCGCCGCTCGGCGGGAACGTCGTCCGTTTAGGACGGCAGAGAATAAAAGCCCTGGAATTAAATTACAGCTGGAACCCCGGTTAGCAGTGAGAACCGTACCTGTGCTCTCTGATTAGACTTGCTAAACAGTTTGTTTTAGATCATTCTGGGATGTTCTGCATAAACAAAGCCTCCTCCGGACACGGTGCCGCATCCAAATCAGGGTCCGGGGCCCCGAGTGGGCTTCTGCAAAAACGACTCTCTGAGTTTTATCAGCATCATCGCAGAACGTCTGCCGCGTCAAAAACAGCTAATAGCAATTTAAATTAGGGCTCGACCGATTAATCAGTGAGCCGTTTGGGGCGGCACGGTGGCTTAGTGGTTGGCATGTTCTTCTCTCAGCGCTATGGTAATTTGGGTGGAGTTTCCATGTTCTCCCCGTGTTCACGTGGGTTTCCTCCAGGTTCTCCGGTTGCCTCCCACAGTTCAAAAACATGGATCAAGGGCAAATTGCCCCATACAGAGTGTGTCTGTGTGATTGAGTGTGTCCAGCGATAGATTGGCGCCCTGTCCTGGGTGTATCTGCCCAGCGCCCGAAACGTTCTCCCCTGGATAAAGGATAGAGGATGAAGCTGGAGATAGTGGATGGATGTTTCTAATGGATGGAGGTTTCCATGTAAATCAGTCTCATCGAGTTTGACCTGATTACAGCCGCCCGCCGTGTTAGCCGAGATGTGGAGCAAATAAACACTTTGATATTCCATTATCTGTTATGTCGTCTGCATAATACATCAGTGCTGATAATGGGGGGGGGGGGGGGTCGCTGTTTAAGAGCCCAAGCAAGACGGCGTTCATCATCTTAAACACGACGAGGCGTGCTGACTCACTGGAATTAAATTAGTGATGTACACAGAGATTTACAGTTAACGAAGCCATCAGTCTGACTGCATACTTTATCTAAATGCTTATTACATATAGTAGACGGTAACTACATTTAATTACCACAGGATGCACCACAAAGTGGTTACCATATGAGTTGTGCATTAACGCTGACATGGTGGTGGTGGTGTGCAGCGCTGGAACAAGTGGACCGGACACAGTAGTGATGCTTGGTGGATTATTGGGAGTTCAGAGGTGTCACTGAGGGGTTTAAAACCTCCAAAAAACCTCCCATGCCCATCCAGGGGAAGAACGTCTCGTGCGCTGGGCAGATACACCCAGGACAGGACTGAACACACTCACTCACACAGACACAGTCTATATGGGGCAATTTGGAGAATTCAATTGACCTTGATCCATGTTTTTGGACTGTGGGAGAAAACCGGAGAACCCGGAGAAAACCCACACGGACAAGGGGAGAACATGGAAACTCCACTCAGACTGGGATTTGAACCAGGAATCCCTAGTGCTGAGAGGAGAACATGCCAACCACTAAGCCATCCATCCATTATCTTCCGCTTTATCCTCTATTAGGGTCATGGTGGGGTTCCCCATGCCCATCCAGGGGAGAAAGTTTCGAGCTCTGGGCAGATACACCCAGGACAGGGCGCCAATCCATCGCTGAACACACTCACTCACACAGACACACTCTATATGGGGCAATTTAGAGAATTCAATTGACCTTGATCCATGTTTTTGGACTGTGGGAGAAAACCGGAGAACCCGGAGGAAACCCACACGGACACGGGGAGAACATGGAAACTCCACTCAGACTGGGATTTGAACCAGGAATCCCTAGTGCTGAGAGGAGAACATGCCAACCACTAAGCCATCCATCCATTATCTTCCGCTTTATCCAGGACAGGGCGCCAATCCATCGCTGAACACACTCACTCACACAAACACACTCTATATGGGGCAATTTAGAGAATTCAGCTGACCTTGATCCCTGTTTTCGGACTGCGGGAGGAAACCGGAAACCCACACAGACATGGGGAGAACATGGAACCTCCACCCAGATTGGGATTTTAACCTGGAATCCCCGGCGCTGAGAGGAGAACATGCTAAACCACTAACCCAGGTAATTAATGAATTGAATATGAAACCAGGTCGTTATGTAAATCAGCTGACGAGTCGATGAGTGAAAATCGAGGGTGCACTCTTGACGATTCTGGAGGGATGATGGGTGGGACACCTCAGCGGAAGGTCATGAAGGATATGTGAGATTGGGCGTTCCCCTCAGCCTCGCTCATTACACCACCGCTGAGGTAACAGCCGAGCGACAGCTTCAACACGCCCCTTCATCTCCCTCTCTTTATTACAGATGAATATATTAAAGGCGGATCCTAACCGCCCGAACGCCGTCGCGTCGTATGGATGGTCTAATGGAGACGGCCGGCATCGGCGAGCATCGTTCTCATCGACGCGAGCGCATTAAAGATTAGAACGCGTCCGAAAGGCCACGGTTGTTCAGCCGTTTTTAAAACCACACACAGACGTCCGAATGTCCTGAAGCTGAAGGACGGCCTGATTTTTATAGATTTTAAAACCTGCAAACTGAATAAATCCGGCTGCATGGTGGTGAAGAGCCTTCTATGTGGAGTTGGCATGTTCTCCCCATGTCTGTGTGGGTTATTTTCATGGTCTCTGGTATCAGCCCACATGCTGATAGGTGAACTAAAGATAGGTAATCATCATGATCCCAAACCTGGATCAGTGAGGGGAGTGGGGGAGGGGGGGTTCTCCATGCTCATCCAGGGGAGAACGTTTCGGGTGCTGGGCAGATACACCCAGGACAGGGTGCCAATCTATCACTGGACACACACTCACTCACACAGACACACTCTATTTGGGGCAATTTAGAGAATTCTATTGACCTTGATCCATGTTTTTGGACTGTGGGAGGAAACCGGAGAACCCGGAGGAAACCCACGCAGACACAAGGAGAACATGGAAACTCCACCTAGAAGGGGATTCGAACTGGGAATCTTTAGCGCTGAGAGGAGAACATGCCAAACCACTAAGTCATCCATCCATCCATCCATTATCTTCTGCTTTATCCTCTATTAGGGTCATGGTGGGGTTCTCCATGCCCATCCAGGGGAGAACGTTTCGGGCGCTGGGCAGATACACCCAGGACAGGACGCCAATCTATCATTGGACACACACTCACTCACAAAGACACACTCTATAAGGGGCAATTTGGAGAATTCAGTTAACCTTGATCCATGTTTTTGGACTGTGGGAGGAAACCGGAGAACCCGGAGGAAACCCACGCAGACACGGGGAGAACATGGAAACTCCACCAAGATTGGGATTCGAACCGAGAATCCCTAGTATATACATACATATATATATATATATATATCAATTAAAATCTTTTGATAATTGATAACTTCTCAAACAGAAGACCCTGCAGCTACATTACAGGTTTTAAAGCGTTCCCCGTCGTCCCCTACCGTGTCTGCCGAACTCGTCCACCTCATGGTGCACGACCTCCTTGGCGCGCGAGCCGTAGGGCCCCCGGGCGTCCTGCTCGAAGGCCTTGAGTGTTTCGCTGGAGCTGTAGGACTTGGGTTTCAGCTTGCCGTCCTCGCTGTCGGCTGATGAGCTGGTGTAGCGGCGCTCCACGTCCCGGCGCGCCGTCAGAGAGCGGTACGGCCGGCGTTCCTTCACTTCCATCACCAACCGCTCAGGATTCTCCACATCAAAGGGGGAAGGAGCCGCTTCAGCCCCTGCAAATCTACAACGATACGATGGGGAAGGGGGGGGGGGTTAGGTGGGTATGTCCTGCATTTAATTCTCACACAGTCGTCAGATAGAACTCCCGGGGCCGTTTCAACTTTCAACCCCGACAGATTATATGGAAAAACATCGAAACATATATCCACCACTGGTGTTTGGCATGTTCTCCTCTCAGCGCTGGGGATTCCTGGTTCGAATCACCATCTGGGTGGAGTTTCCATATTCTCCCCGTGTCCACGTGGGTTTCCTCCGGATTCTCCGGTTTCCTCCCACAATCCAGAAACATGAATCAAGGTCAATTAAATTCTCCAAATTGCCCCATATAGAGTGTGTCTGTGTGTGAGTGAGTGTGTGCCCAGCGATGAATTGGAGTCCTGACCTGGGTGTATCTGCCCAGCGCCCGAAACTTTCTCCCCTGGATGGGCATGCGGAACCCCCCCACGATCCTACTAGAGGATGAATTCTCCAAATTGCCCCATATATACTGTGTGTGTGAGTGAGTGAGTGTGTGTCCAGTGATAGATTGGCGCCCTGTCCTGGGTGTATCTGCCCAGCGCACTTACGAATGCGTCGGCAAACTAAGATAAGTCCGCATACCATGGCGCCACGCAAAACGCAAACAATGGCCGGCTTTGGATGATCCTCTGCACAGAGGGGTTTATCCCCCCGCCCCCCACGCCCCGGTTCAATGTGCCACTGCGGCACTTCTGCGGCTTTGATAAAAACCCGGTCCATCCCGGCGCAGGATTCATTTTGATAAAATACAGAGCAACAAATCTCGTGGCAATAAACTTTACGATCCCGAAACCCGGGCCGCAAATATTCGCCCTCCCTTCCCCTTCGTCCCGGTCGTTATGAACCTCGGGGAGAAATAGTGCACCACCAGCTGCTTTTTAAGTGGCAGCTGTCCCTCCGCTCGTCGCGTTGTTGGGAAGAATCATGTCCGAGGGCCACAGCGCGTCGGCGACATCGAACCCGCAGCTGGGACGACGCGCTCTGATCATTAAATCTATAAAACGGGAGCCTCCATTAACATGACGAGTGATTAGGACCACATGTCAGAATATATTTATGCTGAACAGATTTTCATCAAGGGCGGCACGGTGGCTTAGTGGTTTAGCATGTTCTCCTCTCAGCGCTGGGGATTCCCGGTTCGAATCCCAATCTGGGAGGAGTTTGCATGTTCTCCCCGTGTCCACGGGCTACTTTATTAATCATCCATTATCTTTCACTTTATCCTGTATTAGGGTCGTGGGGGGGGGGGGAACACATGTCCATCCAGGGGAGAACGTTTCGGGCGCTGGGCAGATACACCCAGGACAGGACGCCAATCTATCACTGGACGCAAACTCACTCACACACACTCTATATGGGGCAATTTAGAGAATTCAATTGACCTTGATCCATGTTTTTTGGACTGTGGGAGGAAACCGGAGAACCCGGAGGAAACCCACGCGGACACAGGGAGAACATGGAAACTCCACCCAGATTGGGATTTGAACGCTGACAGGTAAACTACTACGCCATGGTACGGTGGCTTAGTGTTTGGCATGTGGAAATCTGGGTGGAGTTTGCATGTTCTCGTGTCCACGTGGGTTTCCTCCGGGTTCTCCGGTTTCCTCCCACAGTCCAAAAACATGAATCAAGGTCAATTGAATTCTCCAAATTGCCCCATATAGAGTGTGTCTGTGTGAGTGCCCCCCTGTCCTGGGTGTATATGCCCAGTATCTAAAACGTTCTCCCCTGGATGGGCGACCCTGGTAGAGGATAAAGCAGAAGATAATGGATGGATGGCCCACCTGGAGTGTATTTCGGGGGGGGGGGTTCTCCCTCTCCCTGTCCTCACTGAGAGGAAAGAATAAAATATCCAGCGTAAATGAAAACATCCATCAATTCCAGCCTCTAAATATTGATACGCGAGAAAAGCGCAGCGCGGTGGCGTGCAGGTGTCAGGCGGGGGTGGCGGGTGGGGGTAACAGGGCCGGGGTAACAGCGTGCGTTTGTATTCTAATGTAATTGAATGACATGAAGCAGCCGGGGGGCGCCAGAGGAAACAGAAATGGGTTGGCGCAGAGATGAATTGCTTTACGCCAACAACGAAGCCGCGTCTCGGTTCACGTACGGGTGTGGGCGTCGGTTTACGCCGCTACCCCCTCCCCCCCTTTCTCCGGCAGGTAATCACCTGGTATCATGTGACCATGCCCGGGCTGGGAGCGTGTCCATGTGGATTTGGGAAGTTGATTAGAGGCAGGGCCGTGGTTTCCTCTGGGGCCGGTTTAAAGCGGCGAGATTTCCTGACCTGATTCGTTTAATTTGCCCGGCTCCCAAATCAACGGTGTCATGTGATGCGGGGGTGTTCTCTCTGGATTCCGGCTCAGTCTGCCAAGAGGCTACCTGGAGTGGACATCATGATGATGCACCTGAGGAGTCGGATGAGGAGAACGTTCTTTACACATTGCGGGTCTTATGCTGATTTGGCAACCAGCCAGCCGGGATACATTTTCTGGCAAGTTGGCATGTTCTCCCCATGTCCAATTGAGCTTTCTTTGCTGTACCTACTATGTACAACCTACTAATGATACGCCACCAATGAAAAACCTATTGGAAACAGTGCTTCCCAATTTAGGTGGAGTTTCCATGTTCTCCGTGTGTCCGTGGGGTTTCCTCCGGGTTCTCCGGTTTCCTCCCACAGTCCAAAAGCATGGATCAAGGTCAATTGAATGCTCCAAATTGCCTCATATAGAGTGTGTCTGTGTGAGTGAGTGTGTGTCCAGTGATGGATTGGCGTCCTGTCCTGGGTGTATCTGCCCAGCACCCGAAACGTTCTCCCCTGGATGGGCATGGGGACCCTAGTAGAGGATAAAGCGGAAGATAATGAATGAATGAATGAAGATTTCAGCCATCTTTATTTCTAGCCGTCAGGGCAGAAGGGTAAGAAACCTCTTCATAACACTTTTGCTGCAACCTCAAAAACAACAACGAGGTAAAGAATTACAGCAATAAACCTCGCAGGCTTCATCACGTCGCTCGGGGAGCGGAGTCTTATTGGAAAATTTAAAGATATTAAATGGACGTCTACGAGATTACAGCATTTTTGTCAGGATGTTTTATACAGAACGTTATCCAGGACCAGCCTGGTGCAACAAACACCCACAAACACCGAAATTCTGCCCCCGGGCCAAGCCTAACCTTAATCACCAACATGATGCAACACACAGGGTGAACACTGCTTTACCTTAAAAAAGAGAAAAGAAAAGAAATAATACAGGACGCTATTTTAACGGTGGCTTGGTAGTTAGCACGTTCTCCCTCAGCGCTGGGGATCCCGGTTCGAATCCCAATCTGGGTGGAGTTTCCACGTTCTGCCCATGTCTGCATGGGTTTCCTCTGGGTTCTACGGTTTCAAGTTCAACTAATTTACTTATGGTGTGTTTATTACAACAGCACTTCGTCACAAAGCAGCTTTACAGTGTTTAACCCCCCTTTAAACCCCCAAAGAGACAGCGGCAAGACAAAACTACCTGTTATGTTGATATTTTAAGGTAGAAACCTGGAGAGGACCAAGGCTCAATGATGGACTCATCCTCCCTGATTAGGGGGGGCAGCATCAACAGTGCAGGACAGCCATGTACAGATTGTGTGGTGATCATGTGACCCGTATTTAACAATTGAAACACTATATAAGTCCATTGAGGTCCAATTAAATAATTATTCCAATAAAATTCTAGGTTCGAATCCCAACCTGGGTGGAGTTTCCTTGTTCTCCCTGTGTCCGCGTGGGTTTCCTCCGGGTTCTCTGGTTTCCTCCCACAGTCCAAAAACATGGATCAGGGTCAATTGAATATTCCAAATTGCCCCATATAGTGTGTGTGTGTGAGTGAGTGAGTGAGTGTCCAGTGATAGATTGGCTTCCTGTCCTGGGTGTATCTAGGTGTGATGCGGACACATCAAACCTCAATCTGTGGTCTCATGCTGTTATTTAAACGACTTGACACCATCGAGGTTTTCATTTTTGGTCTTTTTGATTAGAGAATTCTCTCTATTTTTTTAGGTGCTCCTTAGAAAAGGCTCATTAGCAGCTAACTAGTCACGGCAGCTTAAGAATTTAATACAGCTGAGATAATTGGCCGAATCTACCTCTGTTCAATTAAAGCCGGAGTAATAGGAGCCGAATTCGGATGTCTTAAAGCCCCTTTCAAGCCTCTTTGCTTCGGGCCTGACGTCCACCATAAAAACAGAAAGGCTTTTGGTGTTTTAATCAATGTAAGAAATAATTGAAGAAGTGCCCGAAAAGAAGCAGATTTAAAGGGAATGTCAGAGCACTGAGCCCCGACGGAGCACTGTGTTACCCTCGATTGTGTTTAATGGTTACAGTGGGTTTTAAGAAGTAAACTTAATATGCACGTTGTGATGCGTCAGTGTAAAGACGCAGAGGGGAATAAGACGCCTTTGATTTCAACCAAAATGCGAATCACACGACCAAATCCATGCCGACGGCGTTCACCGTGGTCTATAACGGAGCTAATACTATAAATTAGGGGTGCTGTAAAAAATCGATTCTTCAAAGGATCGCGATTCCTCGACCTGGCGATTCTAAATTGATTAAAAACGGCCAAAAATGGATTTACGTATCCGCTCGGCCATCGTACAGCGAGCTTGTTCACCTGGAGCATGGAGCCGGAAGCATGGAGCAGGGGGAGAGCAGGATTTGGGCACACTGTGGATTCTATGACATCCTGGGGACGAGAGAGCTCGACATGACCGCAAGTATAAAATAAAATAAAACTGAGGTGCTTTAAAAATACGACGAATACGCGACATCACCCCTGAGCTACAAGACGTTGAAAAGTAAAATAAAAAATATATTTAATTTTTAAAGTTAAGTTTTGAAATTGTAGCGAATGTTGGTGCGTTATAGTTAAAAAGACTGACGTATGGATTTTACTTTAAATGTTAAGTTGTAAAGATTTGCAAAATATAAATGCTCTCTGACTGTAAAGTCTGTATTTTAGTTTCGATTAAAGGTTAATGCACTAGGGCGGCACGGTGGCTTAGTGGTTGGCATGTTCTCCTCTCGGTGCTGGCGATTCCCGGTTCGCTTGGGTTTCCTCCGGGTTCTCTGGTTTCCTCACACAAAAACATGGATCAAGGTTAATTGAATTCTCCAAATTGCCCCATATAGAGTGTGTCTGTGTGAGTGAGTGTGTGTCCAGTGATAGATTGGCGTCCTGTCCTGGGTGTATCTGCCCAGTACCCGAAACGTTCTCCCCTTGATGGGCATGGGGAACCCCCCGCGACTCTAATATATAGGATAAAGCGGAAGATAATGGATGGATGGGCTAATGCACTATGGTCAACTTTTGTATTAATATATTAGGATTTTTTTTTTTTTAATTTAAGAAAAAGCCAGGCAGCCAAGCTAACCTAATACTTTTTACTTTTATGCACAATCTTAATTTTTTTGTATAAATATAAAATGATGCAACAAGGTCTGATACAGGACGGAACCTGAAAGTATTGTTTGAAATAAACGTTCGATTTGTTTACATCGTCGTTTCGTCTTGTCAATCACATCATTTCAACTAAATTTAACGACCATTTGAACTGAAAAATCGATTCCGAATCGAATCGTGAGCTCGAAAATGGAAATCGAATCGAATCGCCAGCACCCCCAGTATAAATGTGTAGGTTGGAGAGGCGGTCCACAGCACCGGCTCTGCCCCCTGAAAAGCCTCTTTATTTCCTGGCTCATTGTGGTATAGGGGTCACCTTTTGTACGGACTGACAGCTGAAAAGATGCTCGTGATTAATGACTCAGAGACCTCGGTGCGGAGACCTCCGTCACTGACAAAAACAGCCTTTCTCCTACGGGCCCGAGAGAGAGCCCTTCAGCTGCCGGGTCTGCATTGCAGAGCGCTCGGCTTCTGGGTTACGACATTTTTAGCGTTTGGCCGAGCTCCTCCAGTCTATGCTAATACGCTGGCTTTTTGTTGACGTCCATTGTCTTAATGCTGGCGGGGCCGGGCTCTGATCTGAAACTCCCCTGTGCAGATGCTTTTTTTTTTGCCTCGCTGGACCACTCGCATGTGCGAGGTTGTACCTCCGAGGCCATGGGAAAGTGATCTGATCTTTTCAATTAAGCAACAGGCGTCATGTATAGTATGACAGCTGCTGCCGCGGACAAGTAAACATCCACAGAGGGACGTTTCTGCAACACAACTGTAACGTCAGCGGGCAACAACGCAATCAGGATCATTATTCAAATGTAAAATATTATATTATTCTACCATCTGCCACACAGGGCACGAGATTTTCAATTTCTCAATGTTTTTTTTTTATTAAAATTTGGCAAAAGATGGCGGAGGTTCAATACCCATTTCAATTCTTTTAATTGTTCTGACCTCTCTTTCCTTGGTTGTAATAAATAATACATTTTATTTATTCTTTTTTTTTTTTACTAGCTTTTTGATCTTTTCCCTCTTTCTTTTCTATATTTGTTAATGACCAAAATACTGGTAATGGGGGGGGGGGGGGTTTGACCAAAAAAATGGTAATGAGGGGGGTTGACGTTAACTAAGTATTTTGCCTTTCTCCCCGTGTCCACATGGGTTTCTCCAGGTTCTCCGGTTTCCTCCCACAGTCCAAAAACATAGATCAAGGGCAATTGAATTCTCCAAATTGCCCTATATATAGTGTGTGTGTGAGTGAGTGTGTGTCTGGCGATAGATAGGAAACTCCACCCAGATTGGGATTCAAACCAGGAATCTCTAGTGCTGAGAGGAGAACATGCCAACCACTAAGCCACCGTGCCGCCCTGCCTATATACCATTTATTGCGTATTTTTAGTACTTATTGTAAATTTTTTATTTACCCTTTTGTTATATATATATATATACACACTGTATATATAAACACAACTAATGCAGCATTAATCTTCGGGGATTAATAAAGTGTTCTGATTTAAGCTCAGGTTTAGTCAAAAAAAAAACAAAACAAAAACAAAGGCGCCATTCAAGCTTCGTGTTTCATTTGATGAAATGTTGGAAAGTCAGAACAATCTGGGGTACAAAAAAAAAAAAAAAAAAAAAAAAAAAAGTGAGCCACGTCTGTTTTTATCTAATCCCCAGAGCTCGGCGCGACTAAAACAAGGTGCCAAGACGGCGCGGAACGTTCTGGATTTGAGCCGCGTTGCACAAGCTGCGACAAAGAAGTGAGTGACTGACGGGGACGGAGAACGTGAAGATTTAGCTCAACACGCTGATTCACAATCTCCATAAACTCTAAAAGATACAGCAGCGGGTCGCATCCATCTTCCACAAACCAGAATCACACAGCGTCGCACCTCCTGCGTCACCTCGGGGGAATCGAACGGCTGGAAATACAACCTGACGCAATGTAGATCTAACTAAATGATAAACACTAACCTTACTCTCTAACTTATTGAACCCCCTGGGGCTGGGGGAGCTCGCACGGGGCCTCATTTGCCCATTCGACATGAGGAGCGTGATGGCTGGCTTTGGATTCAAACCTTATGCAAATAGTCGTCTGTGCTCTTCTGCAGTGAAACATGGCTCAGGGACACGCTTTGAAATCCCCCCCCCCCCTGTTCACCAGCGTTTTTATTTATTTATTATTATATGTTTAATGCAGTCGAGGAGAACAGATCGCAGGGGGTTATATGAAATTTTACAAATCTTAATGTTTCGCTTTCCTCACAAACGGAAAGCCATCGATCGCCCGAGCGGCGCCTCCGTCAACATTTGCACAAACTCCACCCGCTGCTCGGAGCCAAACAAATAAACCGGTCCGTATTTGCCTTTTTCTTTAAGGCACCGGAGCAGAGCAAACTTCTGGACCACGGCGTTGGGCTGTCCTCCCGGCCCGCGGCCTGGAAACAAAGGACGGCGACGGCCATCCCATAATAGGCACATACTAGGGACACTTCAATGGTCGTACACTCAGTGTTCATTGTCTAAACCCCACCCACCTTATAGAAAGACTTTATAGTTCTACAATTACACTCTAATACATTCTGAATTATGTGTTAGTGCGCTTTAGTATGTTCTCTACCAATTGGAACCCCCATAGCACAGTGCTGGAGTGTTTTAATGAGAGTTGTACTAATTTGATGGAACACTGGACCGATTTCCATCAGCGCCGTATCCTCTAGCAACTTCCGTGGCTGCCCACACTATGTGAATTTTACCTAATAGGTACAGCAAGGAACACTCAATTTGACATGGGGAGAACATGCAAACTTGCCAGAAAGAGTATGCCAAATCAGGACCTTATCCATAATGGCACCACCATCACATCAGTGTCAATGCAAAGAGCCACTTGCTAAATAATACCAACTGTGTGGAGGTCCTGATCGTCAGATGGTCCTGATGGACCAATATGGAGACGCACTGTCCCCCATCATTGTGTTTCCTGTAGGTTTTCCCTCAGTACCTTATCCCCCACCAACCATTCACCCCTCCTCAGTCTTGCCAACTTCCATGGCTACCCACACTATGTGAATTTCACCTTGTAGGTACAGCAAAGAAAACTGAATTTGACATGGGGAGAACATGCAAACTCCCCAGAAACTGTGGGCCAAATCAGGACCCTATCCATAATGGCACCACCATCACATCAGTGTCAATGCAAAGAGCCACTTACTAAAT
Organism: Corydoras maculifer; assembly: GCA_019802435.1. Classification (NCBI taxonomy): domain Eukaryota; kingdom Metazoa; phylum Chordata; class Actinopteri; order Siluriformes; family Callichthyidae; genus Corydoras; species Corydoras maculifer. Next base: position 1,484,814 of record JAFMOD010000138.1, on the reverse strand, counting down.
AATACCAACTTTGTGGAGGTCCTGATCATCAGATGGTCCTGGAGGACCAATATGGAGAACCACTGTCCCTCATCGTTGTGTTTCTATCGGTACCATATCCCCTGGCAACTTCCGTGGCTGCCCACATGATGTGAATTTACCTAGTAGGTACAGCAAGGAACACTCAATTTGACATGGGGAGAACATGCAAACTCCGCAGAAAGTGAAGGCCAAGTCAGGACCCACCGGCTTGCGAGGCATTATGGCTTCCCACGATGCCCCCTGAACACAGCTATTATAATCAATGCATTTTAAATCTCCGAATGCCAAAGGAGAAATGGGGAGAACATGCAAAATCCTCCAGCTAGTTGCCAAATCAAGACCTTTTGGCTTGCGAGGCATTATGGCTTCCCACATGATGCCGCCTGAACACGGTTATTATAATCAATGATTTTTTATTTCTGTCTGATTGCCTTCCGAGGGAACTACTTTAAGCAGCACCGGGTTCCTAAAGGGAGCTCAGAACTCAGCGAGCTTCACAGGTCACCGGGGCTTTCGTAAATTTGCTGAACAAAAATAGTTGCCTTTGATGTTTCCTCTGTAATAAACCGAAGAAATCCTATTACAAAGGTTTCGCCCGCGTCTCGCTGTCCGTTTCAACCCTTTTACAACATGGGCTCAAAAATCAGTGGTTCAACATCTCGCATGCTGCTTTAATAAATCAAACTTTGCTTCCGCAGCTGATATCAGACTCCACACCTCAGCAACTTCACACCCGAGTCGATAAATCAGAGAAACCCAGCAATCCGGGGGTGGAGGATTCACCACTGCCCTCATGCTTTTCATTTCAAAGTGTCCCAAACGCAACAATCCACTTTATATTGACCTTAATACCTTAATGCACTTTGGTGGTCTGATGATGGTGGCATTCTATTATTATTATTAGTAGTAGTAGTAGTAGTATTATTGTTATATCTATTTCTATTAATATTGCATATGATTTTGGGGGGGGGGGGGGCGTGTGCCGTGGCAGTGAATAACATTCAGGTTTGATGAATTTACGGTATAGTTGGTTTTCTTCATAGCTTCTGACTTGTGGTGTTCTCATTTGTAAGTCGCTTTGGATAAAAGCGTCTGCTAAATGACTAAATGTAATGTAAATGTAATGATTGTAAAGCGTCCTTGGGTTCTTAAAAGGCGCTATATATATTTTACTTAGTACTATTATAAAAAAAAAAAAAAAAATTAATTTAATAAAAATTATTAATAATAATAATAATAATAATAATATCTATTATTATTATTGCATATGATTGTAAAGCATCTTTGGGTTCTTAAAAGGTGCTATATAACTTTAACTTATTATTATTATTATTATTATCATTATTATAGTATCTATTATTATTAATATTATTGATTTTGAATGTGATTGTGGAGCATCCTTGGGTTCTTGAAAGGCGCTATATAAATGTAACTTATTGTTATTATTATTATTATTATTATTATTATTATTATTATTATTATTATTATATCTATTATTATTAATATTATTGATATTGTATGTGATTGTGAAGCATCCTTGTGTTCTTGAAAGGCGCTATATAAATGTAAATTATTATTATTATTAGTAGTAGTAGTAGTAGCAGTAGTAGTAGTAATAGTAGTAGTGTTATATCTATTAATATTAATATTGCATATGATTGGTTCTTGAAAGGCGCTGTATAAATTTTACTTAGTACTATAATAATAATAATAATAATAATAATAATAATAAGTATAATAATAATATCTATTATTATTAATATTGCATATGATTGTAAAGCATCATTGGGTTCTTAAAAGGTGCTATAGAACTTTTACCTATTATTATTATTATCATTTTTATAATATCTATTATTATTAATATTAACTCGAAGTCTCTCTTATGATAAATTAATTGTATCATTTTAATTCATGATTAATTGCAAAAAATAAAGAGATGAGATCATGTCTGAAGAGGAGGAGTGATGGCAAGACAGATTATGAGATTGACAGGTGCATTAGGGCGGGGTCAGCAGTGATGCAGACTCTACACCGGTCTGCTGTGGTGAAGAAAGAGCTGAGCCAAAAGGTAAGGTTCTCGATCTACCAGACGTTTTACGTTCCTACCCTCACCTACGGTCATGAGCGTGGGGTAATGACCGAAAGAACGGCCGGAATGGGTCTCCTCCGCAGGGTGTCTGGGCTCTCCCTTAGAGTGGTGTGGTTCGGGCATTTGGCCTCCTGGGGGCCGCCCCAGGGAGGCGTTTTAGGCAAGTCCAGCTGGGAGCAGACGCCCCAGGGCACGCCGGAGGGATTAAATCTCCCAGCTGGTCTGGGAATGCCTCGGGGTTCCCCAAGTTGGGCTGGTGAGGTGGCTGGGGAGAGGACCCGAACTCCGGACAAGCGGAAGATAATTGGATGGATGGATGGATGGATGGATGGATAATTGCAAAAACGAGGAATTGTCTCATCCATAGCCTCAACTCTGTCCTACACCTTGGACCCTCTCTGTCCTACCTCTTGGACCATCATCATCATCATCATCATCAGATATCACAAATTAAATAGACAAGTAGGCGATACTTCCACAGACGCTCCAGAATGTGGCAGCAAATCGTCCCAACGCTCTAGATTGAATGATTCAACCACATAATATTTAAATTAAATTACATGCTGGCAGCAAAACAAGTGTGTCACATTCCTTTGTGTAAATTAAATCGTATTTACGGATCTTTACTGAAGCAAAAAGTTTGACGGCACCAAACGCGAAGACTGCTCTTAGCCAGCTTAATGCCGTAATTGTTCAAAAACCTCCTCAAGTCTAGTTTTTCTTGTTTATATATTTGTTTTTCTTCCAAACAAGAACCGCCGATCATTTTATCCGTCAGGTCTTTTCATTAAGCGATCGTGTCTAAGTGGTTGAAGAGTTATTTCTTCTCCCGCTGCGCAATTATCTCGCGTGGAAGGCATCTGCGGTTCGCCGTATGGAAAGACGTTCCCTTCCCGTAACCCCTGGAAACAATTCCGGTGAGGGTTCGGAACGCGGTGGAACTCCTGGAGGTGATTACGGGACTGAACACAACTTGATACCACGATGAATAAAATTTCAGAGAAGGGAATCGTCTGGCTCCGGCTCGCGAGTCCTGAGCGAGCATGCGTTCGCCTCTATAGGCTCGATTTACCCGACACGGTGCTCTAATGCGCCCCATCAACATGGTGGTGAAACTCTACCTCGGGCAAACGTAATGAAAATGGAAGCAATATGTTGAGCTTAAACCCTAAGAAGCTTATACGGAATCACCTTCCTTTAGGAGGTCAATAAACACATGGCGCCGGTCACATGCTTGATTTCGGAATTAACGATAGACGTTCCTGAGGTTTCAGTCAGATTAATGACGTGAACAACGTTCACTAAATAACCAGAAGAGCATCCTAACATTCAAAGATTTGATTTGTATTTTATATTATTCATTCATTCATTCATTATCTCCCGCTTATCCTCTATTAGGGTCGCGGTGGGGTTCCCCATGCCCATCCAGGGGAGAACGTCTCAGGCGCTGGGCAGATAGACCCAGGACAGGGCGCCAATCCATCGCTGGGCACACACTCACTCACACATACACACTCTATAGGGGGCAATTTTTTGAGAATTCAATTAACTTGATCCATGTTTTTGGACTGTGGGAGGAACCCGGAGGAAACCCACGCAGAAACGGGGAGAACATGGAAACTCCACCCAGATAGGGATTCGAACCGGGAATCCCTAGCGCTGAGAGGCGAACGTGCTAACCACTAAGCCACCGTGCCGCCGGTATTTTATATTATATTTTATATTATAATATTATCATCCACAATCTTCCGCTATATTCTTTATTAGGGTTGCGGGGGGGCTCCCCGTTCTCCATGCCCATCCAGGGGAGAACGTTTCGGGCACTGGGCAGATACACCAGTGCCCGACAGGATGCCAATCCATCGCTGGACACACACTCACTCACTCACACACACAGAGACACTCTATATGGGGCAATTTGGAGAATTCAATTCACCTTGATCCATGTTTTTGGTCTGTGGGAGGAAACTGGAGAACCCGGAGGAAAGCCACGAGGATACGGGGAGAACATGCAAACTCAACCCAGATTGGGATTCCAACTGAGAAGCCTTAGTGCTGGGAGGAGAACATGCCAACCACTAAGTCACCATGCCGCCATTATATTATATTATATTTTATATTATTGTATTATAATTACTTATCAAGGTCAACTGAATTTTCCAAATTACCCCATATAGAGTGTGAGTGAGTGTGTGTCCAGTGATAGATTAGCGTCCTGTCCTGGGTGTATCTGCCCAGCGCCCGAAATGTTCTCCTCTGGATGGGGGCCCACCCCCCCGCGACCCTAATAGAGCATAAAACGGAAGATAATGGATGGATGTCCAACATTAAATAACATTATGATTTATAATGAAAAGTAGAACTTTTACCGTTAGGGGGGCGGGATATCTTAAGTGACCTTTGGAATGACCTTTAGGGTAGGGGTGATGCGTCTGAGGTCGCTCGGTTATTACACATGTGCTAATTAGACAAGCCTACTGCTTTACAGCCCACACTATACTTAGTTCTGCCTGGTTTGAGTAATTTAGTAGATGATTACAGATGCAGGGGTAGGTTTAAGTTGGTAAAACTGCTCTTTTATGGGTGCGTACACATCAAAAGAACTACAGAACTTAAAGCCCCCCCCCCCCCCCCCCCCCCCCCCCCCCCCCCCCCCCCCCCCCCCCCCCCCCCCCCCCCCCCCCCCCCCCCCCCCCCCCCCCCCCCCCCCCCCCCCCCCCCCCCCCCCCCCCCCTCACATTTCATATGCTGCTATATTTATATTTCTAATGTGCACTGTATTTGATTTATTTCAACAATATATTTCAATTCAGGAGAGAACGTTTCGGGCGCCGGGCAGATACACAAGCGTCTCGAGTGTCTTATTGCGTTTATAAAACGCTTACAAACACACTATTCTAAAAAAAAAAAAAAACACAGTGTAAATTATAAAATGCGTTTCAAAAAAGCAAATTTATGAATAATCTGCTCTTCCGCAACGTAATCTAGTCCGTCCATCCATCCATCATCTTCCGCTTTATCCTCTATTAGGGTCGCGGTGGGGGGGGGGGGGGTTTCCCCATGCCCGTCCAGGGGTGCTGGACAGATACACCCGGGACAGGGCGCCAATCTATCGCTGGGCACACACTCACTCACCCACACACACTCTATATGGGACAATTTGGAGAACTCAATTGACCTTGATCCATGTTTTTGGACTGTGGGAGGAAACCGGACAACCCGGCGGAAACCCTCACGGACACGGGGAAAACATGCAAACTCCATCCAAATTGGTATCCCAACTGGGAATCCCTAGCGCTGAGAGGAGAACATGCTAAACCACTAAGCCAGCGTGCCGCCCCATTATGTCAATTTTGATATTAAGCATTTTTTTTTTCATCGCATCGCACAGAACTGTATATTAAAAAATAAAATAAAAATTAATTCGGTGACGATGAGGACGATCTTAGATCTTAGAACAAGCAGCACTTGCTCTTCCATTTTTTGGATCAGTTTTTAATGCTGTGGGCTGGAGGAGGACAGAGGAGACAAACCAGAGTGTGGGGGGGTTTGCATGTGTGTACATGAGACAGCCAGTGTTCTTCAGAGCCCCTGCCCCTCCCCATTCCAGGATCAAGCAGGGAACCGTGCCAGCACATTAAACCAGAATGGGTAAAAAGCCTTAACCTAAACAAAAAGCAGCCCGGACCTGCCGCTGCTCAGCTCTCTCCACAACTAATGACTTTTCTGACATCACGAGCTCCAGGCGAGGGGGGACAGAGACACACTGAGCGAGCGAGCACGAGCTAGAGCGAGAGAGAGTGTGTGAGAGAGAGAGGCTGGCTTAAGGAAGCTGAAGGAGGGCGGGAGTACGCCTCGCATAATGCCGGCCATCCATCCCGGTAAATAATGGGAGGGAGGCGATGGTAAAAGGAGAGTGGGTGGGAGTGTGGGATGGGGGGGGGGCAATACATTTATTCACTTTCCGAGCTGATGTACATCCATGACCTTGGCTAAACCCATGAAGCGTTGCCGTCACGTTGCGTAGAAAACACCGGGTTATCCATTAACGGCAGAAAAAGGAGGCATAAATTGCTTTGGCGAGAGAGCCGCGACATGCTAACACAGGTGGGAGGACATGTCAACAGGGAGTAAGCTGGCCAGGGTGTGTGTTGTTCTGTGTGTGTGTGTGTGTGTGAAGGGGAGGGAACCGGTATTAGTGTGCAAGATGCTCAAATATCACAGATCACGGCTGGAACAGGAGGAAATAAATAATCTCGGCTGCAGCTGCCCCTCTTAATCCTTTGAGGGCAAATGAGCCGAGGAGCGAACGAGGGATAGAAAGAAATAAGTGTGAGAGAACACGCCTCGTTCGAGGCGTGGTTCTTCTACACAGACGTCCGTCAGCGGGTGCTCCGTGGATGGGGAACCGGTGGGTGTTTGGTGCCACTGTGGCTCATTAGTGTGCACTTACAGCTCATTATGGCCCCCCTGGCCTCTGATTTACGGCCTTGGACGAGGGTCCTAAAAGCGGCCAAGTCGTAATTGACGGCCGGTAATCCCGACGGTAACGGAGACCGGCTCGGCCGGCCCCGAACCGAGGTCTGGTGCATCGGCCGAATCAGTGACACGCCATCAGGTTTGTATTTTAATTACAATCAATTAACATACACAGGTCTGTATATACAGCACGGGGTAAAGAACTGCGGTTTGGACTCATGAGTGTCACGATCTCGTCGCGAGGAGTCGAAGCAACGGGAAGCTGAATTACCTGAATGACGAGATTAAAGGGTTACACAGTTACACTTCCTTTCCGTGATTTATTCACATAATACACAAGCGTCTCGAGTGTCTTATTGCGTTTATAAAACGCTTACAGTCTTCACTATAATAAAAAAACAAGGTTGAAATTATAAAATGCGTTTATGGAAAGCAAACTTATTAATAATCTGCTCTTCTGTGACACAATCTACTCTATCCATCCATCATCTTCCGCTTTATCCTCTTTTAGGGTCGCAGTGGGGGGGTTCCCCATGCCCATCCAGGGGCGCTGGACAGATACACCCAGTACAGGGCGCCAATCTATCGCTGGACACACACTCTCACACACACACACACAAACACACACACTCTATATGGGACAATATGGAGAACTCAATTGACCTTGATCCATGTTTTTGGACTGTGGGAGGAAACCGAAGAACCCAAAGGAAACCCACAAGGACACGGGGAGGACATGAAACATTCCACCCAGATGGGGATTCGAAACGGGAATTTCTAGCACTGAGAGGAGAACATGCCAACCACTAACCCACCGTGCTGCTCCTCATTACAATCCGTTTCTTTAAATATTTTAAAGATCACTTTGTGTTCGAGGCGGCATGGTGGCTTAGTGGTTAGCATGTTCTCCTCTCAGCACTAGGGATTCCTGGTTCGAATCCCCATCTGGATGGAGTTCCATGTTCTCCCTGTGTCCTCGTGGGTTTCCTCTGGGTTCTTCGGTTTCCTCCCACAGTCCAAAAACATGGATCAAGTCAATTGAATTCTCCAAATTGCCCCATATAGAGTGTGTTTGTGTGAGTGAGTGAGTGAGTGTGTGTCCAGCGATGGATTGGCACGCTGTTCTGGGTGTATCTGCCCAGCGCCTGAAACGTTCTTCCCTGGGTGGGCATGGGGAACCCCACCAAGACCCTAATATAGGATGAAGCGGCAGATAATGGATGGATGGACGTCGGGTTCGGGTCTATAATCCGAGCTGAGTGTTTAAAACGCGTTCAGAATGTCAGGAAGTAAACAGATGTAACCCGGTCGTAGGTAACGGCTTACAATACTCTGCCAAAAGCCGGCGCCATCAACCGGTGCCCTACAGCATCCTTTCCACATGCGTCTTCAGAGCGCAGCCTTGTGAGGCTTCGAAATAGATCTGCTGAATTAAAGATATTCTCCATACAGCCTGCTTCATAATTTATAACCCGTCTGTGATACACGCACGACCAAAAAGCCTCCATCTTGACGTTAAACAATTTTCTTAGGCAGGCAACATGTAACATGGCCCTAATAATAGCGCGCTGCATTTACAGCCGGTCGAAAACACTTAGCAGCCTCGTCATATCGCTGTCTAATCCATCACTTCGTTCCCGAACTGCGGTAATCACGCCGCTCTGAATGTAATTTAAAATGAAGGGTTCATGTGGGATGTTCCGCGGGAATACGTCTTCATTTTTAGAACGTTACGTTAGCAGAGGAAGGAGATGAATCCAGGGGAACTCGGGCCAAATACACCGAAAATATCAGAAATCTGTTTACTGCATTACATCACCCCCCCCCGGACCTCCCCTCCTGAACTTCAGAAAAATCCATAGCCTCTGATAACGCGCACTACGTGGTGTTTTTTTTTTTTTTTTGATTGAGCGCCTTCATCACAGAGCTGTCGGTCTTCAATCAGCCGGAGTTTGCAGGGGTTAAGTGTTTGTAAGTGTTCCCAGGTGTTTCCCGCCGTTTGATTCGCAGACCGAGGACTGGACCTGTTCCGAGGTCATCCTCCACGGGGTTCTGTTTGTGTTCCCGGCGCTAATGCTGACCGTAGGCCTGCAATAACATTCATTCATTAATCCACTTTCCCGCATTTCATTCCGTTTGTCCTGGTCAGCACTTCGGTGGGAGGGGGGGGTGGGGCTGTAATTTTGCAGCGTCGATACCACCTACTAGCACGTCGATGGAATGGAGCTCACGATGGAAACACACAACCGGACACTGAGCCATGCTGCCACATGCGAGAACATTATTATTTTAATTCTATTTTTTATTATCTATAAATATCATATATATACAGTTATAAGAGTAGGGCGGCACGGTGACTTAGTGGTTGGCATGTTCTCCTCTCAGCACTAGGGACTCCCGGTTCGAATCCCCATCTGGGTGGAGTTTCCATGCTCTCCCTGTGTCCGCGTGGGTTTCCTCCGGGTTCTCCGGTTTCCTCCCACAGTCCAAAAACATGGATCAAGTTCATGTTGAGTTTCTCAAATTGCCCCATATAGAGTGTGTCTATTTGAGTGAGTGTGTTCCCAGCGATGGATTGTGTCCCCCCCCCTTAATAAGGAGAAATAATAGTGGTAGTATATTTAAATTTGTGGTAGTAGTAGATTCTGGAGTGAAGGTAGTAGAATTATTGGTTATATATAAGATAATAATATTAGTGGTAGTAACAGTATTAGTAATCACTAATAGCCACACTGCTATTAGTGATGGTAGCAAAACTGACAGTGCTCATACAGAGTGGAGATATCAGGAAAGTATTTCACTGCTGGCTGTACTATGTATATCTACGCATGAGACAAATAAATCTGATTTGATTTGATTTGGTAGTAGCAGTACTAGTATTAACAGTACTAGTAGTAAAAGTAAGATAAATGAATGTAGTAGTAGTATATATGACAGTAGTATTATTTGTATTAACAGCACTAGTAGTAATAGTAAGATAAGTGAAAGAAGTAGTAGTATATGTGACAGTAGTAATAACAGTACTAGTAGTAATATAAGTTAAAGTAGTTGTAGTATATATGACAGTAGTATTAATTGTATTAACAGTACTAGTAGTAATATAAGTTAAATTAGTTGTAGTATATATGACAGTAGTATTATTTGTATTAACAGTACTAGTAGTAATAGTAATATAAGTGAAAGAAGTAGTAGTATATATGACAGTAGTATTAATTGTATTAACAGTACTAGTAGTAATATAAGTTAAAGTAGTAGTAGTATATATGACAGTAATATTAATTGTATTAACAGTACTAGTAGTAATAGCATTACAAATCAAAGTAGTAGTAGTATACATGACAGTAGTATCAGTAGTATTAACAGTACTAGTAGTAATAGTAATATAAGTGAAAGTAGTATTCGTATATGTGACAGTATTAGTGTTGATGGTAGTAGTAGAAGTAGTACTAACAGTAGAAGATGTATATGTGATGATAGTATGTGAGAGTAGTATTAGTGGTGTAATTAAATAAAATAGGTAAATGTAGTGGTGGTAGTAATAACAGTGGTAGTATTAGTACTGGTGGTAGTAAATGTTAGCTTGAGCCTGTAATTGGTCCGTTATTCAGTATGGGTATAACGACGCCTCCGCAGGCCGTTTTTTTAAGATTTAAACCCTTGTGTTTTTTTTAATTACATTCTCCAGCGTGTGTTTTTCGTGCGCAGGCTGAGAGAGGACCTACAGGGCGCGCTGATTGTTTTTAGTAAATGAAGCATATGTGTAATATGTACATTACTGTCGAATGTTACGTGGCTCGGGGCGTTTTTAATCCCGCGTTCTACCCGTTAAACACAAGCGGCACTCCGGCTCCTAATGACGGCCATAAGAGTCGGAAACGCACAGATCCGATCTGTAAACGGTCTCCACTTGACCGCCGCAGCACGACAGTGGATTAGCAGGTGCGCCATCATCTCCAAAAAACACCCCAACCCCACACCCGCGCACCCGACCGAGTCTCTGCGGACCGCGGGAGCCGTTAAAAAGGCTTTCTGGTACAAAGGCCAGTTAATACGAACCTACATGTGACACCCCCCTATACCCCCCCACACACAATTCCCCAATGAGGCAGAGTGTTTACAAGTTGGGACATGTCGTGCAAGAAAACGGCCGTGTTGTCTTCTGTGCTTTTTTAAGCCTTACAAAATGAGACAAGACACATGAGATAGATGAGATAAACGAGATAAATAATATATATATATATATATGGGAGAAAACCGGAGAACCCGGAGGAAGCTCACGCGGACACGGGGAGGACATGCAAAATCATGCACGCAGATTGGGATTTGAACCCCTAGCACTGAGAGGAGAACATGCCAACCACTAACCCACCGTGCTGCTCCTCATTACAATCCGTTTCTTTAATTATTTTAAGGATCACTTTGTGTTCGGGGCGGCACAGTGGTTCAGTGGTTGGCATGTTCTTCTCTCAGCACTAGGGATTCCCAGTTTGAGTCCCTATCTGGATGGAGTTCCATGTTCTCCTCGTGTCCTTGTGGGTTTCCTCCAGGTTCTCCGGTTTCCTCCTACAGTCCAAAGACATGGATCAAGGTCAATTAAGTTCTCCAAATTGCCCATCGCCCGAAACGTTCTCCCCTGGATGGGCATGTAGAACCCCCCCCCCCCCATATATATATATATATATATATATATATATATATACCCCCCCCCCCCCCCCCCCCCCCCCCCCCCCCCCCCCCCCCCCCCCCCCCCCCCCCCCCCCCCCCCCCCCCCCCCCCCCCCCCCCCCCCCCCCCCCCCCCAACCGGCTGCTGGGAGAACAGTACCACCGGTGCTAACGGGGAACCAATTACATTTTTACCAAGCCAAAGGGCAAAGAGCGACGGCTACGAGTCGGCGGAGACGAAGCTGTGCCGAAGCGAACGGGGGACTCGTGGTGACAGCGCGGGGGGGGTTCTTATTGCCTCGGATGATGTGCGCACGGAGCGGCCCCAGACGACGGTGCGCCGTCAGTTCCAAACCGCGCTCTCTTTTATCACAGCCATAAAAATGGAGGCCAAAAAGCTGTGCTCCAGATTTCCTTCAGCTACATCTGCTCGCAAAGCAGACAGGCGAACGACGCCTCGCTCTGACAGGCTAATAAACCACCGGCAGGCAAAGAATAACAGAAACGCCGTGTCTACACCTGTTCCACCGGTCGCTCCCGCGGAACCCTACCCCAAACTTCCACTCTATTACAGAGAGGAAAATAATTATTCACGTACAGAGGGAGTTCATTAAATACTTTACTCGGCCGGCTGGAGGGATCTAATATTGGAAATTCATTAGGAAATGAATCTCGGAATATTACGGAACCTGGGCAGCCAAAAAAAAAGTAATTAAGAGGAACAATTAAGAGAAAATTGAGAGCATTGGACGGTCAATAAATAAATTCTTTATAGTTTGCAAAGGACTGAGGTTGAGAGGGAGATTCTTCGTCATACCTAAAAGACTAACACGATGCTGAAAATTGATGACTCGATATTAAAATCATGTGAGGTTTGAATGATTAGAGTTATTGTAGTTCAAGTTCAAGTAATTTATTTATAGAGCAGCGCTTTTTATACCAGTACCTCGTCACAAACAAGCTCTACAGAGTTTACAAAGAGCAAGACGAAGTGACAGCGGCAAGACAAAACTCCCTGTTGTGTTGTTATTGTAAGGAAGAAACCTTGTGAGGCCCAAGGCTCAGTAGGGGACTCATCCTCCTTGAGCGGCCGGGCATCACCAACAGTGTACAGCCATGTACAGATTGTGTGGTGATCACGTGACCCATATTTAACAATCGAAACACAATATAAGTCCGTTGAGGGCGTCCTGCAGGACCGCCGGCTTAATAGAACTCCAGGTTCCATCCAGAAATCCATAGATGAAGATTGGACTTCACCTCAAAAGAACCATTGCACTCTTCTTGGTGAACCTACCAAATTACAACGGACCGTTATGTTCACGTTACTGATAAAAAATACTGTATCAAATAACCAATCGCGTCATTGCTCCTTCTCCCAATAACGATTCTTCACTGCTCGTCCATCACTAATGGATCCAGCAGGGTAGCGAGGGTCTCGCCGCGGCCTAAGTGATGCATTTCACTTATTTACACATCAACCCACATACAGAGTGTTGCATTACAGACACCATCCCCTTCACTCGTACCATGATTAGCGCAGTAAATGGGCGTCCTATCGAGACGCTGTTCGTCGGAATAGCCGGCCGATTACAGCCTAATGATGATGGTGGCGAGCGCCGCTTCTTTGTTGTAGAGGCCCATCAGGATGCATTAGCGTGCCAGACTACAAAATGCGATCTGACCGCATGGATCTCCGACTACATCCAAATGCAAGTCCGAGTCGGCGCACCACAACGCGTCTTCCAGACGTATTTGACCCCGTCCCGCACCTTTGTTTAAACATGGACACCCGGGACGCATGCTGACACCTGGTGGGCATCCCATAGAAGAAATGGCGGCTTCTTACGTTTTTAAATGTGTTCCTTTGTTATTATAATCAACATAGGAGGAGGTTGGCACGTTCTCAAAGCTGGGGATTCCCGGTTCAAATCCTAATACTAGTGGAGTTTCCATGTTCTCCCTGTGTCCATGTGGGCTTCCTCCCACAGTCCAAAAATATGGATTCAAGCTAAATTGATTGCTCTAATATTATTATAATTGCCCCATATAGAGTGTGTCCGTGTGAGTGAGTGTGTGCCCAGAGATGGGTTGGCGCCCTGTCCTGGGTGTATCTGCCCAGCGCCCAAAACTTTCTCTCCGGGATGGGCATGAGGAACCACGCCTACAATCTTAGTCCATTTCATTCTATTATCTTCTGCTTTATCCTATATTAGGGTCATGGAGAGGGGGGGGTGTGTTCCCCATGCCCATCCAGGGAGAACGTTTCAGGCACTGGTCAGATACACCCAGGACAGGACGCCAATCTATCACTAGATTGGGATTTGAACCGGGAATCTTTAGTGCTGAGAGGAGAACGTGCCAACTACCAAGCCACCGTGCCACCCCACTAAGATGAGGTAATTAACATAATTTAACTTAGAATAAAATGATTATTGGCATTTAGCATGTTCTCCCTAAGAGTGATGAGGTATGGATCTGTGGGATGGGGGTTGATGTTCACCAATGTGGGCCCTTGTGCAAAACGCCTAACCCTCTGCAGAAATGACCCCGACTATTAAGTAGGGTTCTTTCAAAGCTGGTGGGATGTTCTGCCGAATGTTCATATATGACGCCATCGAGACCGTTCCAGCCATCCTCTGAAACAGTAAATCAGAACCTAGAACCGCACGTCTGTTGTTCCACCTCGGAGCCCGTCCCTGTGTGGTGCGGTGGGAACGCTCTCCAACACAGTTGGCTGTCAGGAGCACAATAGTCAACATCTGGATTTATGGCACGACATAAAAGGTTTCTTTAACGGCCTAATTCATGAATATTTACTCAGCCCGGCGCATAGGCCTCCTCCGGCAGTTTTAAGAGCCTATTTCTCAGACGCTCAATAAAAGGAAATAAATAAATAAGCGCGGGTAGGTTTAAGCAAAACTATGGGGGTATTCAGAAAGTGACACATTTCTTGTCATCACACACCTCCCACCTTCCTCCATCTCGCTCCTCACGTTAGGTGACGACGACTAATCATTAACACCCGGATCCTTCCACAGACCATAAGTTGTTTCTGTAAAAAAAAAAAAAACAACAAGAAAAAGGCCTGCTTGTTGGAATTAATCAAAACACGGCGTGACTAAGACGAACATGGGCGGTCAGGGATGGATCGAAGTCACGTGACCCTGCCCAAACGTACGAGGCAAGCAATTACAGAGGAGCAGCGTATTTTTAGAAATCGGGTAACACGAGGAGGTGGGAACGTTGCCATGCGGAGGCGATGCAGATGCAACACATCAGCACAATCCACGACTGAATGAGCGACAGGTCAGCATCATCTGATTTAAGCATCTACTACAGCACATCCACTGCCAGGAACAACAACGCTTCCACCTTAAGATTCAAGAAAGTTTTATCATCATTTGTACGGCATGTGGTACATGAGACAGAAACGAAATGATGGCTCACGGACCCCGTTTACCCCGTTCTACTAAAATTACATTGTAAAAGAAAATAAGATATAAATAGGATATTGATATGTAAAATATAATACACAACTATAAACAACAAATATATATATATATATATATATATATATATATATATATATATATATATATATATATATATATGTACATACATGTAATACAGAATATAGAACTATCCATCCATTCATCCATTATCTAGGGTCATGGTGGGGTTCCCCATGCCCATGCCCACAGACACACTCTATATGGGGCAATTTGGAGAATTCAATCGACCTTGATCCATGTTTTTGAACTGTGGAAGGAAACCGGAGAACCCGAGGAAACCCACGAGGACACAGGGAGAACATGGAAACTCCACCCAGATTGGGATTCGAACCGGGAATCCCTTGCGCTGAGAGGAGAACATGCCGACTACTAAGCACAACTATATATATATATATATATGATTCATTCATTGATTCATTATCTTCCGCTTATCCTCTATTAGGGTCGCGGGGGGGTTCCCGATGCCCATCCAGGGGAGAACATCTCGGGCGCTGGGCAGATAGACCCAGGACAGGGCGCCAATCCATCGCTGGGCACACACTCACTCACACAGACACACACTATAGGGGCAATTTTGAGAATTCAATTAACTTGTTTCAATTTTTTTGGACTGTGGGAGGAAACCTGGAGAACCCGGAGGAAACCCACGCAGACACGGGGAGAACATGGAAACTCCACCCAGATGGGGATTCGAACCGGGAATCCCTAGAGCTGAGAGGAGAACGTGCTAATCACTAAGCCACCGTGCCGCCTATATAATATGATTATAAATATAAATCTAACACCATATGCAATATGAAATACAGCAGAATATAAGTGTAAACTGAGGTAGATGATGGCGTGTTTTGGTGGAGAATGCCGTGTCCAGTTAGGAAAGTGTTGTCCATGAAGGTCTGTTTTGTTAAATGGAGTTAGTGAGTACCACAGACCTGCTGAAATACGAGCAGGTGTCCCATTTAAAGATCAGGACAGAACCAGGTTTGAAGAAAACAACTGGGACTGTGTGAGATATAGGAACAGAAGTGATGCATTAAAAACATCTTGTGCGCAGATAATGAACACTGCTGTACTGTATAATGAACTGCGAGCGAGGCCTTTAAAGCTCTCATACACACTCATATCTCTGATTCTCTCCCCGAACGGAGCGAGTCGGCCTTCATTATAATCTCCCGCTCAGGAGCTTGTTTCCTCGCATGCCAGGCTTAATGATTATTATCCACTCGGTGCTCAACCAGCAACACGCTTTCATTTGCAACCCAAGAAACTGAGAAAGCGCTCAGCGTCCGTGTTGCCGGCCCTCCCTCAGACCGCAGGTGCTTCACTGTCAACAATGTGTGGGATTTTTTGGGTTTGATTGCTGTTGGACACCCTGACACGAGCCCTGACCCCATCGCACAAGCGTTGGAACGAATTGGAACAGAGATCCATATAGAGGTAGCCGTGTCTTTCGTCTGTGTGGAGCTACCGTGGCCCATCTGGTGGTTAAAAGGCCACTTATATAAAAGTTAGATTGTTTTCAGATTGTGCAAGTAAAAGAAAAGTTCTCCGCCGGCGTTCCTGAGTGTATGGAGGTCATTAGTTGTTTGAAGTTCTGGACTAAAAAAAGAAAAAAAAAACAAAAAAAAAGCAGCATTTTTTTCTTCTCCACTCGCTGACTTCACTTCACTAAAGCAATAGCAACTCTTGACGATATCCAGTGTCGCTGGATCACAGCGCCGTCAATCACTGCCTGTTGATGCCCAATGCCACTGGATCAGAGTGTTTTAAACAATCAGACAACGTTTTACGAGACTAGATCACAGCGCCGTCAATCGCTGCCTGTTGATGCCCAATGCCACTGGATCAGTGTCCTCTACTGCTGCCTGATTGACTGCCACTCACTGGGGTGGATTTGAAAATGCCCAATGCCACTGGATCACTGTTTTTGACAATCAGACAATGTTTTACGAGACCAGATCACTGTCAATCACTGCCTGTTGATGCCCAATGCCACTGGATCAGAGTGTTCTTTACTTCTGCCAGATTGACTGCCAGTCCCTGGGGTGGATTTGATAATGCCCAATGCCACTGGATCAGAGTGTTTTTGACAATCAGACAATGTTTTTTTCTGAGACTAGATCACTGCACTGTTAATGGCTGCCTGCTGATGCCCAATGCCACTGGATCAGAGCCCCATTAAGCAATTTGTTGCCTGTATTTCCAACAATATTTTATGAGATCAGATCACTGCCTATTAATCTGACGATGCCCAATGCATCCTCTGTCCTCTACTGCTGCCTGATTGACTGCCAGTCACTGGGGTGGATTTTAAAATGGCCACTGCCACTGGACACAGAGTGTTTTTGACAATCAGACAACGTTTTACGAGACTAGATCACTGCACGGTCGATTGCTGTCTGATTTGCTCAGCGCATTGTCAATCCTTGCCTGATTTGCTACCAATCACTGATAAGATCCAACACCACTGGACCGGAGAGCTGTCAATCATTGCCTGTCATCATAGTGTATCCGTGGAACAGTGCAGCCACCCGGACAAACAGACAAACCTCAGAGATCCATTCACTATCTTTCGCTTTATCCTCTACTCGAGTCATGCGGGGGTGGGTTCCCCATAGTAGAGTATCCTCTACTAGGGTCACGGGGGGGTGGGTTCCCCATGCCCATCCAGTGGAGAACGTTTCTATCACTGGACACACACTCACTCACACTCTATATGGGGCAATTTGGAGAATTCAATTGACCTTAAGCCATGTTTTTGGAGTGTGGGAGGAAACCAGAGAACCCGGAGAAAACCCACATGGACACGGGGAGGACATGGGAACTCCACCCAGATTGGGATTCCAACCGGGAATCCCCAGCGCTGAGAGGAGAACATGCCAACCACTAAACCACGGTGCTGCCCTTTTATTAAATTGAATATTATTATTTAATTATTGTTATTGTTTAATAAAAGTTCTGTTTCTGGATAAAAGATGGAAATTGATTTTTTTTTTAATCCAATTAATTAATTATTAAAATAATCGTCAGTTGCCGCCCTGCTGTGGAGGTCTTCATCCTTTGGTCTGTGTAGTGTAGGTTAACAGCAGGGATGTGTACGTCCACCGAGAAGCTCATTGGTCCACTGGTGCTCAAACCAGGGATGTGTTACGGTCAGCAGAACGTTTGACGAGGCGGGAATGTGCCATCTTCCCCCAAATAACTCGAGTTAAAACCACGAGGCGATGACGGCTTCACGCCACCTTCATGCGTAAGTCTAATCCGGCCTGAGCGAAGCTCCGCTGGTGAGGCTGCGTGACGGGAAGGCATCCTCCCGAGCGGTCGGGTCAGCGCACTGCATCTTTTATATCTTAATCTAATTCATGCAGTAAATTAGGATTGATCACCGCGGCTCTGGGCCACAGCCATCATCGAGGATCTAATCAGAATGACGGAGGAGGAGGAAAAACGCTGGCTGGAGCAACAGCTCTCCATAAATATAAAGCATACGAGGAGCAGCGAGCGGCCATGACGGCGAGGGGGAAATCCGATTAGCCTCCACTCTCTCGGCAGGTGTGCTCTTAGCCCCCCGCCGTAGTAGGCTGCTGGTGCGCCACGCTAAGCCTCCGCCAGGCTGCAGCGGGGCAGCGGGCTTTTTGTGGGCGCGTCCGGCTGAAATAAGCTCTTATTTCTCTGAAACGAGGGTCTTGGAGATCCTCTGAGATACGAAGCCTTCTCCTGCCGTCCTCACGGTCGTAAATAACGCTGAATTAACGCATCAGCCGCTCGGCTCCCAGCGCACTCCGCCTGCTCCGCGTTTCCCCTTTCTTCACATCTCAGCTAATGGAGCTATTAACCAAATGGAGGCGCAGACAAATGGGTACACAGGCCAGATTTGGAGTTTCAAAACGCACGTCCGAGAGGGCCTGACGCTGAGTCGGCGGGCTGGGTTTGGTGAGCTGGGTTCGGTGTGCGTGCGAGGCCGAGGTAATGGGGTGGCACAGCACCCACGTCTGGAGATGAAACGATTGGAGGACTCTTAAAGCCAATGCAGCAAACAGGATCGCCGCATTAATGCCAGAGCACTCATCTCTTGGCACCGGCGCTGGAGGAGTCTAATTAAAGCCGCCCAGGTTCTGGAAGCTGGGCTTCCAGGTAAATGCTCTTGGGTGTTCCCCATGCCCATTCAGGGGAGAATGTTTGGGGCCCTGGGCACACACTCACTCACACAGACACACTCTATATGGGGCAATCTGGAGAATTTAATTGACCTTGATCCATGTTTTTGGACTGTGGGAGCAAACCGGAGAACCCGGAGGAAACCGACATGGACACAGCGAGAACAAGGGCAAGGTAGCTCAGTGGTTAGGGTGTTGGGTTATCAATCTGATGGTTGGGGGTTATAAATCCCAGGTCCACTGAAGGTACCAATGTGGGTGCTTAAGCAAATGAGAACACCACAAGTCACTGGTTGTTACTGGTTGTAAACGCAGTAGCTCAGTGGTTTCGGTGTTGGGTTATCAATCTGAAGGTTGGGGTTTCAAATCCCAGGTCCACTAAAATTACCAATGTAGGTCCTTGAGCAAATGAGAACAACACATGTCACTGGTTATGAAGTTAGGGAGCGGTAGCTCAGTGGTTGGGGCGTTGGGTTATCAATCTGAAGGTTTGGGGTTCGAATCCCAGCTCCACTGAAGTTACCAGTGTGGCTCCTTGAGCAAGACCCTTAACCCTCATTGCTCCAGGGATGTTGTGATGAACCCTGTGCTCACCTTGTAAGTCGCTTTGGATAAAGCATCCAATAAATGACCAAATTAAAATGTAATGTAAATGTAACATGGATACTCCACCCAGATTGGGATCGAGGCCGAGGTAATGCGGTGGCAAAGCACCCACGTCTGGAGATGAAACGATTGGAGGACTCTTAAAGCCAATGCAGCAAACAGGATCGCCGCATTAATGCCAGAGCACTCATCTCTTGGCACCGGCGCTGGAGGAGCTCGAGTCTAATTAAAGCCGCCCAGGTTCTGGAAGCTGGGCTTCCAGGTAAATGCTGCCAGCTCGAATCAGACAGCTGTAAGATGCCATGCCGAGCCCCGAAAGCCCTTCAGCGCCGCATGGCAGTGGACCCTGCAGACGGGTGTTCTCCACTCTGGCAGTGTGGTAGGAAGCTCCAATCAAAAAGGCCCAAAAACCTTTCGCATCCTGATGGCTGTAAGGACGGGTATGTGCTTGAACTCCATCACTGATGCCCATGTCTGTCTGGCATCCCAGGCCCTCAACCTGCACCCGCAGATAAGGAAACCCTTAGCATGCTTAGACAGCACGGCCGTTTTGCTTCAATAGCCCAGCGTTACCAAATAAACATCCATGACACGAATCGGTAAGCCCATGCGACCCGTACAGTTGCAGGTAACTTGTTCCCGAAGTATAAAGATGATAATTGCAATATTGATACTGCAGATTTATTGATTTATCAGACTGTTAATCCTATTCTGATAATGTTAGTGAATAACACTAAACGCAACACAGAGACAGAGGTACGGGGACGCACCGCTTAATGCATCCAGTCGTTCCATTGAGTCCCACAGGTGTTAAAAATTAAGCAACAAGTCACGAAGACGACTGTATGCTTCGTAGGAACAGATTTGGGAGGCGCAGGTTTTCCCCGTGACCGCGTGGGTTTCCTCCGGGTTTCCTCCCACAGTCCAAAAACATGGATCAAGTCAATTGAATTCTCCAGATTGCCCCATATAGAGTGTTTGTTTGAGTGTGTGTGTGTCCAGTGATAGATTGGCGCCCTGTCCTGGGTGTATCTGCCCAGCGCCCGAAACGTTCTCCCCTGGATGGGCATGGAGAACCTCCCCCTCCAGTTTCCAGTCTCCATCTCCGGTTTCCTCCCACAGTCCAAAAACATAGATCAAGGTCAATTAAATTATTAAATTCTCCAGATTGCCCCATATAGTGTTTGTTTGAGTGTGTGTGTGTCCAGTGATAGATTGGCACCCTGTCCTGGGTGTATCTGCCCAGCACCCGAAACTTTGGCATTGGAAACCATTATTATTGGTTATTATTGGTTATGTTATATATATTCATTCATTCATTCATTATCTCCCGCTTTATCCTCTATTAGGGTCGCGGTGGGGTTCCCCATGCCCATCCAGGGGAGAACGTCTCAGGCGCTGGGCAGATAGACCCAGGACAGGGCGCCAATCCATCGCTGGGCACACACTCACTCACACATACACACTCTAAATGGGGCAATTTTTTGAGAATTCAATTAACTTGATCCATGTTTTTGGACTGTGGGAGGAAACCGGAGAACCCGGAGGAAACCCACGCAGACACGGGGAGAACATGGAAACTCCACCCAGATTCGAACCGGGAATCCCTAGCGCTGAGAGGCGAACGTGCTAACCACTAAGCCACCGTGCCACATGTTATATATATATTATAAATAAATAATAATTCAGCGCTGCCCAAACTCCATGAGGAGAACAGACCAAAGCACCTTTCGCACATGCACTATGAACTGTTCATTAGTCGTGCGGAGATGTTTACGTCGACTCCGTCTCCGTATGGAGTCTGTCTACATCACGGCCGGCGAGGTGTAAACACGACGCCTGACAGACCATAATATTTACAGTGAGCGGTTTAAGACGTTCTATCACGTGACCCGACGAATCCAAACATCCGAAACCATCAGACAGATTTAAAGAACGTCCAAGGAGGGGGTCATTAATAACGAAGAACAAACCACCTCTGTGGGTTTTTGTACGTTTGGCGTCACACTCTGCTCAACATTTCTGAAACAATTCTGAAATAAGTGAGAAAGCTACATATAAGTTATAAAGCCAAGAAAAATAAAGGGGGGGGGGGTGATTTAATGGTAACTACCCCCTTCGATTAAAAAAACGTACAAACCTGGAAACTATAAATGTATTTCTATTGATAATACCAATTATAAGATGATTTACCAATGTTTTATTAATATTATTTATGGTCTTGGACAACATCGGGCTTTTGAGTGTCCCCTTGTGGCCCGAATGAGATCAGCGAGAGCCGTCACCGAGGGCAACAGATGGTAATTAAAGCACCTGTCTATGGTATTGCTTATGGAACATGGGTGCACCGCGCCGACCCCCTGCCTTTAAAGTAAATAAGTCTGCAGGACATCCGGAAAGAGCCCACGTGGGGCGGAGTGGCAGGGATGTAGAGGGACGTTTAACCCAGGAAGGGTGGCAGTCGTAGAGGCAGAACTGAGATGCTAATGAAAGATCGGTAAGGAAACCTACCGGAGGTCCTGCAGACGTCTCGCACAACCTTTATGAGACAGCGAGACGTACAGTACATAGAGAGCTTGCATTGCAGGAACATGGACTCGACTCTCCACCACAGCCCCAGGTTCTAATCTAAACTAATTACCCCGCCATGTCCCGAACCAGTCATCAAGCCCTAACCCACTGTAAACACACACACACACACACACACGTTCCTCAAGTGAGTTTACCCAACATGCACCTCACAAGAAGTCACGACACCACGAGATAAAACTGATGAGAGGGAACCTCACGTCATCCAAACACTCCAACCAGACAGCGGGTGTCACCAGCGAGCATCCTTTAAAGCACACTGTGTTATTTATAAATCAGAGGAGCAATCCCAGACCCCCCCCCCCACCACACACACACACACTTCAGCCCCCCTTCAGCCCTCTTATCCCCGCGCTGGCATCACGCTCCGGTTAATCAGGGGTTAACTTGATTTCACACATTAGGAAATCTGGAGAAACATGTGGCTGAGAAATGAAAGCAAGCTGAGAGCCAATCCAACTCGGGCAGCGGAGCCGGGGACGGGCGGACGGGCGGGCGCGCCGCGGGATGAGGTTTATTTATGCGTGGGATAATATTCGGGGCATACTGGATAATTAAGCAGGGTGTGTGTGTGTGTGTGTGAGTCCATCTGTGAAACATTTCTGATTACAAGCTACGTTTGAAGTGACTCAACCGAGGGCACTGGTTCCACTCTAGTAATCATTGCTGCTCGACTGGTATTGCCTTTTTTGAGTACGAGACACCTCACATCGGCCAAATCACAGACATCATGTGACGTCGGCGTTTCCACCGCCCCGGCAAACGTTTCACTATTGATTAATAATCATCCATCCATCCATCCATTATATTTATCTTAATCCGCTACTAGGGTTGCGGGGGGGGGAGTTTCGGGCGCTGGGCAGATACACCCAGGACAGGACACCAATCTATCGCTGGACACTCACTCACTCACACACACACACTCTATATGGGGCAATTTGGAGAACTCAATTGACTTGATCCATGTTTTTTGGACTGTGGGAGGAAACTGGAGAACCCGGAGGAAACCCACGTGGACATTAGAACATTAAAAAACCTAAACCAACTGGGTGCAGAAGTTAAATAAACCAAATCCTTTGTAAACTTCAAACAATTTACAATTTTTAATAATTAAAAAAAATTCCTGGTTGGAATCCCAATCTGGGTGGAGTTTGCATGTTCTCCCCGTGTCCGCGTGGGTTTCCTCCCACAGTCCAAAAACATGGATCAAGGTCAATTGAGTTCTCCAAATTGCCCCATATAGAGTGTGTCTGTGTGAGTGAGTGTGTGCCCAGTGATAGATTGGTGCCCTGTCCTGGGTGTATCTGCCCAGCACCCGAGACCCTGGATGGGCATAGGGAACCCGCCCCCCCTCCCCTGCGACCCTAGTAGAGGATAAAGCAGAAGATAATGGATGGATATAAGGATGAATTACATCAGGAGTCATAATAATAATAATAATTCATTCATTCATTATCTTCCGCTTATCCTCTATTAGGGTCGCGGTGGGGTTCCCCATGCCCATCCAGGGAAGAACGTCTCGGGCGCTGGGCAGATAGACCCAGGACAGGGCGCCAATCCATCGCTGGGCACACACTCACTCACACATACACACTCTGAATTGGGCAATTTTGAGAATTCAATTAACTTGATCCATGTTTTTGGACTGTGGGAGGAAACCGGAGAACCCGGAGGAAACCCACGCAGACACGGGGAGAACATGGAAACTCCACCCAGATGGGGATTCGAACCGGGAATCCCCAGCGCTGAGAGGCGAATGTGCTAACCACTAAGCCACCGTGCCGCCCAATAATAATAATAATAATAATAATAATAATAATAATAATAATAATAATATTTCAACATTTGAGATAATGTTACTGCACTTCTCTTAGACATCAGAAAGATATACCAAAGTAAAGGGGGCGATGGTGGTTAAATTATTTTGTGGTTCGGCAATGATGATCAGAAACAGAACGAATATTATGGCTCCTAAAAAATGACCCTATTTGGGAGAAATTACCATATTTATTTACCACAGAAGATGGTGGAGATTAACATGGGGTCAGCAACAAAATGGGGGTCTGTAAGAAACACGGAGTAAAAACAAAGGTCATATAGAAATAAAGTGAAGGGAAGGATCTTCAACGGTTCCCATTGTGTCGTTGAGGTCGGGTCGTGTTAAGCCGGGAAGCTGAGCTCCAGCCCTGCGATGCGTACAAAGCCAAGATTCATCCAGTCAGACTTTCCACACCTGCTTTAGACATGCTTTTAAAATATCCGATTTCAGTCCCCGAACGTGGAGGAGGACAAAAAGCACCACTTAACGGTGCACAAGCCGAGGTAGACATCAAAGACCCGCGGCATGGTAAAGAGTCGGAGAAATGAGTAAAAGTGGAGCTTGAACAAACAGCTCGTAATTGAGGTGAGTGTGATTGGGAAGGCTGTGTTCCAGATGGCGGCGTGTTATTGCGCCGTATCCCGCTAATGCGGCAGGATGCGACAGCCGTAAGTCGAGAGCTCCCTGGAGGTCTGCGTCTCCAACGGGGGCCGGCGAGGGCGCCGCTGCCATCCAGCAGCCTCGCTTCATTACTTCCACATGTGGTGTTAAGATCACCACCGGGGGGGTGCTATCTTTCGGGGTAAAGATTATTAGCAGAAAGGTAACGTTAAAGACGCATGATGTGCACGCGGGACAGCATCAGCGGGAGAAGTGTGATGTAGCAGCATCCATCCATTATCTACCGCTTCATCCTCTACAAGGGTCGCGGGGTAGTTCCCCATGCCCATCCAGGGGAGAACGTTTCGGGCGCTGGGCAGATACATCCAGGACAGGACGCCAATCTATCTCTGGATACACACTTACTCATACAGACACACTCTATATGGGGCAATTTGGAGAACTCAATTGACTTGATCCATGTTTTTGGACTGTGGGAGGAAACCGGAGAACCCGGAGGAAACCCACACGGACACGGGGAGAACATGCAAACTCCACCCAGATTGGGATTCGAACCGGGAATCCCCAGCGCTGAGAGGAGAACATGCTAAACCACTAAGCCACCTTGCCGCCCCTGTTTTGAAACATCCATTCATCATCTTCTGCATTACCTTCTACTAGGGTGGGTGGGGGGGGGGGGCAATCTATAACTGGACACACACTCACTCACTCACACACACACACACACACACTCTGTAAGGGGCAATTTGGAGAATTCAATTGACCTTGATCCATGTTTTTAGACTGTGGAAGGAAACCGGAGAACCCGGAGGAAACATGGGGAGAACATGGAAACTCCACCCAGATTGGGATTTGAACCGGGAATCCCTAGCGCTGAGAGGAGAACATGCCAACCACTAAGCCACCGCGAGGGGCATGAATTCAGGGAACACTACTCAGCTAATTTAATTAATTAGCTGATCGAAGCATGGAAACAAGCCGATGAGCTTTAGATCCAATCTGTCTGGACTGCAGTGCACCAACTGGCGACTTTGGCGGCGGCGGCTGACTCAGAAAGACGCAAACGTTCATGAAGCGAAGGCTCTGAAGAACAAAAATCTATTAATCTGCACTCTGGATGAGACACTACATTATTCATGGCAGCGAGGTATTTACCTAATACCCCGGGTATAAAAAGATTTCCTGCATCCCACATAATACAAAAGGTTCGGCGCCTCCAGTTGCAGTTCAAACGCATACGTTTGCGGTTGTGATGGAGAGAGGTGAGAGCGGCAGAGAGAGCATGAGCGATCAAAACGCTCTGTATGGAAAACAGACGCTATTCTGAGACCTGCTCAATGTTTACATTGAAACGGAACACAGCCATCAAAGTGGCAAAGACGCCGCCGTGGTTCAGTTACGACTGAAGCTTTTTCAGAACAACGTTTACACCAGGAGCTGTGTCCCCCCCACCCCACCCCCACCACCACCACCACCACGAATCGAACTCGGGACCTTCTGTGGTGCAGAAATAAAGCCCCATGCTACACTGCACTCATCCAAACCTGGTTTTATTAACGATCACCTCACGGAGCATTCTTAATACTTCCCTGCAAACTCGGAACGTGTGTATATATAATTATTTATATATATATATATAAATACATACATATCCATCCATCATCTTCCACTTTATCCTACATTAGGGTCGCGGGGTGGTTCCCCATGCCCATCCAGAGGAGAAGGTTTCGGGCGCTGGCCAGATACAGGGCGCCAATCTATTACTGGACACACACTCGCGCACACACACACACACACACACACTCTATTTGGGGCAATTCGGAGAATTCAGTTCACCTTGATCCATGTTTTTAGACTGTGCGAGAACCCGGAGGAAACCCACGCGGACACGGGGAGAACATGGAAACTCCACCCAGATGGGGATTCGAACTGGGAATCCCTAACGCTGAGAGGAGAACATGCCAACCACTAAGCCACCGTTCCGCCCCTACACACACACATATATATACACACACACACACACATACGCTTTGGTATAAAATCACAGAAACAATAAATGCGTCACAGTTTAGCGAATAACATCACGACTGACTTACACACGGCGAGTCACAGCCGTGATGTTATTGGTGACATCATACTCCTTAATCAGCACAATTTAGTATCCTAAACCCCTTTTTAAAAATCTACAGTTGGGGTTAGGCGCCTTGCTCAAGGGCACTTCATCCAGAGTCCTCGGTGGGACCGGGAACCAAAGCGGGGAGCTTCAGGTCGCGAGGCTGGCGCAGGCTGCTTAATGTACAAATTATGACGAATCAATAATAATTGCTTTTAAATATGATTTAAAAACGTATGTAACTGAATACCACTGTATTGATGCATGATAAGCCCATAAGAACCCCGTGGAACCCGGATGGAACCCGGTAACTGCCCTCATCATTAAAACACCACAATAAAAAAAATCCATTCAGGATTGTGAGCATGCTGCATCGATGTGCAAATCTTTATTTATATGCAACTTATTGAATACCCATTCCCCTCCCCCCGGTGGCGTCTTTGTGTATTATTAAGATGATGCTGGAACTCCGGAGTCGAGTACGGGAACAGCTTCGGCAGACGGGACCCCAGAAATGATACTAATGGCGATGTTTAATGCACCATAAAATCACACCCGGAGGCCCAGTGCACCCTAATTATGCAGTTTAATGAGCCAAAGTCACCTTTAACAAGTGACCAATATCTAAATCTGTGCCTTTATAAAGACCTTCAGTGTCCCGCCGTAATTCCGAAAGCAAAACTGGCCTCATCTGCACCCTCAGCTGAGAAAGAACGACGGCGGAAATGCCGGGAAGCAAGTGCTGTTTAAAAGAAAGCTAACATTTAGACTTAACGTCCGGAAAACAAGGCCCTGTCCCACCCCCACCCCCCCATTCTCTTTCATGAGCCCTTCCACTCACACAGCCACCCCCCCACAAGGCGAAGAAGATTACTCTGAGTTTTAAGCAATTACCTACCTAATTACAAAAAAATGTCAGTTAATTACAACCATACGAGGCCGTGATGAACTGCTATTTGGGTTTGAGGAAGGAGGGCGAGGGAAGGCGCTTTCATCTCGGCGCGCGGCCGAAATAGCAGCGCACGATCCCCGTGATGTTTTATCGGGACGCTTTTTCAGGTATCGCATCACCCGTCAAAAATTTGTCATGGTGACGACGCTAATACCGCCTGAGCCGACGTGACGGCGGGGCATCAACTGTCTGTCAGGCAGACAGACGTGAGGGCAAAGGGATGCTATTACACCGAGCTCAGGGGATGTTATTCAATCCTTGATGTGACATTCATTAATCACATAGCAACAGTTAACACAACTTAGATGGCGTGCCGTAGCTACAATTCCGCGTTTAGCTAATCCAACCAAATATCCGACACTTGGTAAAGAACATGTTATAACTTGGGGATACTGGATTCTCTGCATCATGATGACTGCGGGTTCTTGGAACTGAATCGTGCTCGCAAAAATAGAGATCCAGGTTGAGTACCAATACACACACATATATATATATATTATATGTATGTATATAGTGCCAGCGATGGATTGGCGCCCTGTCCTGGGTCTATCTGCCCAGCGGCCGAGACATTCTCTCCTGGATGGGCATGGGGAACCCCACCGTGACCCTAATAGAGGATAAAATGGGAGTTAATGAATGAATGTATATAGTGTTTATATATATATATATATATATATATATATATATATATATATATATATATATAGTGTTAATAATTATCCACCACCCAAATATTACCTGTTCTTAATCATTATAAAATGGACAGTTTTGCTCCTTAAATCTGATTGGCTTAACTGACAATAACACACACCTCTGAGCGCTTCACATTCCTATCAATGATCTCCAATAAAATTATTTTACATTATTTTACAAAATACAGATTAATATATACAGCGAGACGATTCCCGATGGGAACTAAACCTGTCACGCTGTTTGTTCGTTTTTTAAATATAAATTGTGTTCTTTTTTTTTTTTTAACACAAATAAATCGTGTAATTTGGCCACTAGGTTTGATTAATAGAGAAACCGCTATCCGATTACTCAGCGATCAGCATTTACTGCAGAAACTGGACTAGGTTACATCCCGGAAGAGCAGATTACTAATCATTTTGTTTTCAATAAACGCATTTATGAATCAAACTCAGTTTTTTTATGTTAGTTATGTTAGACATTTTATAAAAACAATAAGACACTCGAGGGTGTGTATTATTGTGAATAAATTACGAGAAAATTATGAAGTATGAAGGACAAAGGAACCCTGTGTGTTAATATTAACATACAACGTGTATGAATTAATTATTTTTATGTATCTTAATATAGTTGAACTGTAAGTTTCTATAAGATAAAATCTATAAGATAAAATGTTATTTCATATTAAGATACCTTTATCTGAAATCAGTTTTCTTAAATAAATAAATAAATAAATAAAATTAGTGAAATCATTAGAAAATTATTTTTAGACTTTTGTAGAATGAGATTAAAAACAATAAGGTACTTTTAATGTAATGAATGTATATAACTAGTATATTATATATAGTATGTGTGTGTGTGTGTGTGTGTGTGTGTGTGTATATGTGTGCGTGTGTAATATCGACCCTGGACAAAATATTTGGACTTAATCACTAAGCTCCAGAAAAATCAAAGACAGTTATGAACTTCGGAGAGCTGTATGGTGTCAACTTTGTAGCAACACTTTGGGGAAGGCCCTTTACAGTACCGTGGATTCCTGACCTTAAGTCAAAACATTAGTGGTTAACAAAAACAGAGATCGTTATACAAGCCCTCTTATCCAGCAACATCTCACAATCAGAATCATCTCATAATGATCATCATTCCAAAACCTTCTTAGAATGGAGGGGTCTGATATCCCTGCAGAGGAAGGACACGTGTGAAACGTTCTTATATGATGCCCTTGATAACACAGTACAGACATAAGAACCTTATTATATTATTATAACCTAATCCAGGCATTCTTATTGGATGTCTGAGTGACCGTAGCTTTTCCATGTATGTATGAAATGACTTAATCCTGAACGCCGTGGACTCTGCATCACCCCCATCGGCATTTTAAAACCCAGCATCCCGGGCAGTACTTAATAATTCAACCGAGAAAGAACCCCCTTCCTGCTAATAATGCCATTATGCCGTACTCTGGGTATCCGGTGATGTATTGTTAAATGAGCTTAGAGCGGTCAGCATGTTCTTTCAACCAACGCAGACTGCTGAGTAAGTACTGCCTCTGATACTCCACATCCATATTTAAACATGGATCCTGCATCTACATAAAACTACATGGAACATGGGGGGGCAATAACAAAGCTGGAATTTTAATGAGGAAAGTGATCCTGATCCTGATGATGATCCTGATGATGATGATGATGATGATGATGCACGTGGTAGGATTGAATGTTTAAAGTGCTCGGCCCCACATCCATCCGACGGGGCAGAACGCGAAGCCTCCTCCCAGCCCCGAGTAGGTGGAAGGGACTTAACGCAGACGAACAAATGCATGCCAGTCAACGGGGATGTTTGCAGGATGTTCAGGCTCAGACTTTCAATTTTCTCAAGTAATTATAGGATACGCGACCTGCTGGAGCCATCGCGGCTTCCTGGGTTTCCGATTACAATACTGAGTCAACAGAAGATGAAGCGTCGCCAAGAGTGGACTGTACACAGTACCCGCCCCACCCCGTCTCCCACTCCCCAACCCCATCCCACCTCCGACCAGAACCTGCCCCGCCGACTCCCTCTCCATGACGACGGGCTCGTTTTCACACAAAAGCCATCATTTCCACTGGACGTAAATGAAATTCTGATACGATGCGAGACGTCCCGAAACTTCATAAGCTCCTTTTTCATGGCGTTTATTGATGCTAAAGGAGGCGGGACGTAAAACTTTTGTTGATTGTCGATTTGGTGTAATCACCACTCATTCCTTCCGTTCAATCCGTCCTAATCATCAGCGGCGGAAAATCCTAATTGCTCTGGGAACTCTTGACTCCGACGTTGTTCTGGATTAGCGAGGCGGATTCCTGCCGCAGCAGGTGGGTGGGGAGGCCGGAGACAGAGACACGGATTAGACTCGACATGCCCTCTTTCATCGCGACTGCAGGATGATTCCAGTTAGCAGGTAGATATAGAATTTCAAACACAGGCTTCAGTCAGTAAACCAAGCGGCCTTTCCCGTTCAGAAGGGGCGGATCCGCTGCCCCGGCCTTCAGAACCGCAGCGCGCACATTTCCCTGATTTAATATGAAGTGGTGGCATCAGATTAAAAGGTAAAATTGTTTTATTATTATAAATTAAATTGTAAATACACAGAACCCACGACGACTAAAAATTGTATTGAATGACTAAATTTATTATTGTTAATATGAGCTATTAATATTGGTGTGTGTGTGTGTGTGTGTCTGTATGTATGTATATATATGTATGTGTATGTATATATATATATATATATATATATATATATATATATATATATATATATATATATATATATATATACATATATAAATATAAAACACATGGGTCATGTAATAGGTTGATGGTAATGGGTGAGCCCATTAGTTCCAGTTCCCATACAGTTTGCAGATGACACCTTGCTGCATCGTTACTGAAGCTCGCAAGGATTTACAGTTTGACAAATTTGCCAATGTGTGAAAGAACGCGTTGCCTGCATGAAGGCCCCCCTCGAGGACACACTTGGGATCAAATGGAATTTAATAGAGTTCCGAGCCAGAACATTTTCCGAGAACCTATAGAGTCTGATCACAAGTTTCTAAACTTTCCCATAACACAGTGTAATAATGTTAATTAGATTGAAGCCAGATGTGCACAGTGGTGTCTGTAATTACCGCACGGGGCTTAAGATCAGCCGAAGGAATCGCTCGTCCTCTCAGGTCTTCCCTTTACAGTCAGTCGTGTTACTTAATCAGCAGGAGTAGCTCGTCCACGTCATGTGCAACCTCAGCACACTTAATCCTTCATGGAACCGGCGGGTTCTCCGGGTGCATCCCCCCGATATAGACTTTAACTAGCTGCAAATGTTCTAGGCCCGGTTCATCACACGTCTCAGCTCATCCCTCATCCCCGCGCTGCTTCTTGGGATTTGAAAGTCATTCGCGTGATCAAAACAAATGAAATACTCCACTGAGGGCAACATCAATCTTTTCCTCAAATCAGCCATATTGCTGAAATCCATTTCCTCGCCCCGGTGACCACACGCTTTATATTTAATTTCCAACACAAATCAGAGCGCTGTGGGGCTACCCATAACTTACGCGTTGCAGCTAACCGCCTGGAAGCGCGCTGCCCCATTCGGCCCATCGGTGTCATCGGCGAGCGCAATCAAATCGAACCGATGATTACAGGGAAACAATAATTTATATTTCCGCTCAATGTTGTCATGTGATTCCGTTTTATGCTTTTTATTTATCCGATAAACGCGACCCGAGGAGAATAAATTGGCACGTCTGCCAAGAAAAAGGACGATTCGGCTTAAAAGCTTCCAAAAAGCAGAACGGGGGTTATTCCCCGGCGTAAGGCAACTTGGAAATCCAGTGTAAAACCTGCTCGACTTTAATACTGATTAAACGCAAATTAGCATCACGTCCTCGCACTTTCAATCCGACATCTGACAAATACTTCCTTTCAAGCGGGTCGGCTTCATTTACATACCGCCGAACTTTCCTCTTAAAGCGCAGGCCATCGCTTTAAACCCTGCGTTTATTTTTGGCTCGGAAACGGATTAATTGATATTAATAAGCCCATCACTGGGCTAATTAGGTGGCCACCACCTCCGTTGGGCGAGCCGAGGACGTTTCATGGAAATGGGTTTGGGGCGAAAGGCGCTGACACCGGCGCATTAAGTCATTTTTTATATTCTTTACTTCCACCAGGTAAGTGTGACAGAAAAAAATGAGCTTAGGAATGATAAATGCCTCTGACGGAGTTAATGCGTTTAACGTCACTCACACTTACAACATCGTTATAAGACACTCGGCACTGCGATGGCGGCTCAGGCCTATGATACGCCACCGAAAGTATGCGCATGATTCTTGTAGCCGGTAGCTTTGGAAGTGTTCTAACAGGATTTATTTAAAACATATACACACTACAGAGTTCATCATCAGGACGTCGGCAATGAAATAAATGTTTAACATGATGTTACAGGATTATTATCGTCCTGCAGTAAAAGATTTAATAAAATTGTAACGTATTAATAATAATTTATAAGCTAACCTGTTGTTTATGAGAGATTCGCTCTGCAAAAAAATCTCTCAAAAAACAAGAAAGTAAACTTTTTTTTTTTTTTTTAAATGTACACGACAAAACTAAAAATTATCTGCCAACATGGTCAGTAAATTTATTTTGTTGAAATTGAGAAGTTTCTAAGAAACTCTGACTTGTTAGGAAAAATAAATCTTTTTTTTTTTTTTGCTGTGTGGCAACCGTTATTAAGGGGTACAGTAGTTGTGGAAACCGTTGTTTAATTGGTATGTAAATTAAGAAATTAAGGAGAGTTTAAATGTCCGAGCAGCATCAAAAAGACATACATAAGAACATTATAAGACAGTCGGCGACGGCAGATCAGGTCGACAATACGTGACCGAAAGTATGCGGATGATTCTTGTAGCCGGTACCTTTGTAGGTGCCTTAGCAGAATTAGATTTAAAACATTATTATCAGGACGAAATAAACGTTGAACGTGACGTTACAGAATTATCATAATACTACAATAAAAGATTTAATAAAATTATGAGAAATGAATAATGTTATGTCTAAGCTAACCTGTTGTTTATGAGAGATTCCAGTAGATGCACTGCAAAAAAATCTATGTAAAAAAAATAAGAAAATTAAACACAAATGAAGTAAAAAAATTTAAATTTTCTGCCAATATGGAAAAGTAGTATAGTATATAGAGTAATATAGTACATTATCACCATTTTCTATTATTTTAATAAAATAGTAATTTACAAAATTATATAACGATTTATTATTGTTAAGATTTCTTAAAATGTGAAAATGTTTCTAAGAAATCTATTCAAGACAAAAACATGATTTGTTACACATCTTAAAGATCTTTTGACTTGTTTATATTTTATTTTTTGCCGTGTGTGGCAAACATTGTTATAAAGGGGTATAGTAGTTGTGGAAACCGTTGTTTAATTGGTATGTAAATTAAGTAAATAAGGAGAGTTTAAATGTCCAAGCAGGTGATGCAGACATTTTTGCCATGAGGGGGAAGTGTTAAGTCCTGAGCATTACGCTGCATCACCATGTTATGATGTCATAACCTTCATACCCCTGTAATCTATGTAAATCTCAGTGACTCTGCAGGAGGTTCAGCTGAAGCCTTTAAATATCACCCTGATCTGCTCAGCGCATCGGAACACGGCACACAGACCTCCAGGACTATAAACCATTTTTTAACCTGCCATGGAAGAAAAAGTAGGTGTTGAACGTGGTGTGACGGAGCCACCCCGGATCGGTCAAAGCTCAAACGCAAGGCACACTGGGGAATCCTTCGGGGACATGCAGACAGATGTTATTGCTGGACAAAAGTACCTAAACTCAGTGCTGCTGCGCCGGCATGACTGTAAATCCCACAAGTTCTGTTTGAACATCGAGTGGGAATCGATATCTGTATGCCCTTATCTGTGGAGTTTTATTACAGAAGAGGCTTTATTGTTCATGGGGAACATGCAGGTGAAGATGGGATGGTCCTCTGTTGGTTTTGCCACCAGCATTTATAAGGAATTAAAAGATACATATAAAAAATAAAATTAAATATATAAATTATGAGTCATTTAACAAAATGTGAATTTATAAACTAAATAATGTATTAGAACGAGGTATGAGTGTTATAACTCATAACTTTATGGATGTGATGGTGATGAATGCACCACTAATGCATTTATGGTTGGTGCACAGCAATTACGGATAGGATGAGATAGGATATAGAAGGTGGAGAGAGTTTGCCGCCGTGAAATGCAGCTACACCAGCCAGGTGTGTGTATTTAATACAAGTTCAATAATCCATCCATCCAGTATCGTACGCTTTATCCTCTACTATAGTGGCAGTGGGTGGGGGGGGTTCCTCATGCCCATCCAGGGGAGAACGTTTCAGGCGCTGGGCAGATACACCCAGGCCAGGGGGGCAATCTATCACTGGGCACACACTCACTCACCCAGACACACTCTATATGGGGCAATTTGGAGAACCCACTTGACCTTGATCCATGTTTTTGGACTGTGGGAGGAAACCCGAGAACCTGGAAGAAACCCATGCGGACACGGGGAGAACATGGAAACTCCACCCAGATTGGGACTCGAATTGGGAATCCCTAGTGCTGAGAGGAGAACATGCCAACCACTAAGCCACTGTGCCATCCTGCAAGTTCAGTGATGATGTCACAGAATGGGGCCTTCCCCAAACTGTTTTCACACAGGAAACAATTAAGTTGCCTGATCTGCTGAATTCCAGTTGTTGTCTTTTTGTTTTATTTAAGTCCTGAAGGTTTAAGGTTATTCAGAAGCAGGTGCACCCGAATCACTTGGACCGTTTCAGCTGACTCGTGACTCCGAAAGCAGACACGTTTTACGTTACATTTGTCCTTCACACTCGTCTGAATTGAGACGGAATAAGTGCATCAAGAGTTAGTGGCTACATGGTGACATGGTTTGTCAACATTCTCATTTTGTGCTGAACAACGGAGGAAAACACGCTCGGGTTTCGGTGGAACCACGGCGCCGGGCGCAGTGCTGACCGCAGCACATTCACAGTCTCAAATAAAAGTTTGGGCGTTTTTTTTTTTTTGTTTTTTTTTTTAGTAAAAAAGAATCAACACGTCTTTTACAAAAACAAATCTCTTACACAGTTAGAGTTTAATTATGACATTTAGTGTTTATATATATATTTTGCTGTATATAGTTCGCAACCTGGTGGACTCGGGAATCAGAGTCTCAACCTCTACACTGACAGCTCAACATGTATCCATGGAGCTACCACACTCATCATCATCATCATCATCACATTTGACTTTCTGCAGTAATTATATATATATATATATATATGGTGGCACGGTGGCTTAGTGGTCAGCAAGTTCACCTCTCAGCACTAGGGATTCCTGGTTCGAATCCCCATCTGGGTGGAGTTTCCATGTTCTCCCCGTGTCCGCGTCGGTTTCCTCTGTTTTCCGGTTTCCTCCCACAGTCCAAAAACATGGATCAAGTCAATTGAATTCTCCAAATTGCCCCATATAGAGTGTGTCTGTGTGAGTGAGTGTGTGACAAGCGATAGATTGGAGTCCTCTCCTGGGTGTATCTGCCCAGCCCCTGAAACGTTCTCCCCTGGATGGGGGATATAAATATATAAATATTCAAAACTGTCTTAACACATTAAAATGTTTATTTTGTCAGCACTATTTAATTTACACCAACACAGATGGCCCGTACATAAAGTCAAGACACCTTTAATATTTAATTCACTTTGTTTTTCAATAACTTTATGGACAGTCTGTATAGTTTAAAAGAATTAAATACCTAAATTTAATCCTATAATATATTTAAAGGTGATTTATTAAAGCAGGAGGGACTAAGCTGCCATTGGATGACGATTAATCCACAATCATACGTAACCCTTCATGTTTTGAAGGACTGGTGGTCTATAATAGTATATAATATTCAATAAAAACATAAAAGGTCAATGAATAAATCCTCTCACCCCTCATACTGTGAGTAGACGGGACACTGAATGCTGTTCATACTAAAAGTTGCATGAAATTAAAAGCTGCTAATTTAAGACTGAAAAGGAAATGTGACTTTACGACTTCACTACTAATTTGCACCTCTGTATTATCATGAGCAAACTGTTCAACATCAAATAGGTGTAAATTTACACCCCGTCACCCCGCACTCTGCCTGCCTCCCCACCGACAACAAATCATTAACTCAGAGACGCTGGAACAAACCACAGCCATACACAACCAATCACAATCCAGAAAACATGATATATATTACTTTATACCACAGTTAAGTCCAATCTTACAATCTGATTGGTTGAAAATTGGTATCGTTTCCGTATGAAACACCAGATCTGTATGATTGCACCGAAGCGTTCCGTTTCACTAATCGCATTTACAGTGCAGGCGTTGAAACTGGAGCTACATAACATTTATTTAATACATCCATTATCTTCCGCTTTATCCTCTACTAGGGTCGCGGGGAGGGGGGGTTCCGCATGGCCATCCAGGGGGGAAAGTCTCGGGTGCTGGGCAGATACACCCAGGACAGGGTGCCAATCTATCACTGGACACACACTCACTCACACAAACACACTCTATATGGGGCAATTTGGAGAACACAATTGACCTTGATCCATGTTTTTGGACTGTGGGAGGAAACCGGAGAACCCGGAGGAAACTCACGCGGACACGGGGAGAACATGCAAACTCCACCCAGATTGGGATTCGAACGGCCAATCCCTAGTGCTGAAATGAGAACATGCTAAACCACTAAGCCACCTTGCCACCTACATATAATATATTATACACAATA
Organism: Corydoras maculifer; assembly: GCA_019802435.1. Lineage (NCBI taxonomy): Eukaryota > Metazoa > Chordata > Actinopteri > Siluriformes > Callichthyidae > Corydoras > Corydoras maculifer. The sequence continues at coordinate 1,447,632 of JAFMOD010000138.1, read as the reverse complement.
ATGTATATATATATATATATATATATATATATATATATATATATATATTATATAATTAGCATGTTCTCCTCTCAGTGCTGTGGATTCCTGGTTCAAATCCCAATCTGGGTGGATTTTCTAGGGTCTCGAGGATGAAGTGAGGGAGGACATGCAGGTGGTTAGGGTGATGGAGGAGGATACTCAGGACAGGGTGAGATGAAGAATAATAAAGAATTCTTTTCTAAAACCATCAAAGTGTTTGATTTTAAAACGGCAGTGTGAACGATTATTCATTAAATAATAGTTTTTTTTTTCATACACACTCGGTAAAGGTGCTGAATTATGTGCCACTTCTCCTTCACATCACCACCTCTGCCAAAGTCGCCATATCCAGAAACTCCACTCCACGTAGCAGATGGCCTTTCAACAGCTCATTTAAACTGCACGTCAATTACAATCAGTCACAGCGAAGAGTAAAGTAAGTCTAACAGCATATAACCACGCTTCAGGTGGACTGGCCGAGCTCCTACACACAAATAAAGCTCTGGAAAGACAATTTGTTCTGTGACGACAAGTCGAGTTCGCCGAAACTTGAGTGACTTACACCAAACCCTGACTTTAACCCCACAAAACACCTCCGGAATGAAGTGGAGCATCCGTCACAATCCAGGTTTTCGGTCCTACATCAGGTCTTACACGGCTTCTTTGACGGAATGGGCACACAGTCTCCCCTGTAGACTGAAGGCAGACATACCTGCCATCGGAATTCCCATAGTTTTGAAATGGATTTCCACCAAGCTCCTGAAGTAGGAACTGACAGAGGTCGGCTACGTAACGTACATCTTATTTTAATGCAGTAAAAACCAGGTTTTAATCTGTATGTTCGATGGACACTGGGTTAATTACCACAAACCAACAAAAAGTCTTCTATTCTTTGTCAAGTGGACACAACACACAACTCACAAATCTTTGGGTGGACGGTCTCTTATTTTAATTATTGTTTTTCTTATATTGTAAGTGCCTTGTGTTTTTTGAAAGGCTCGTATAAAAAAAATTATTTTATTACCTAGTATACACTATTTGACTAGAATCACAAAATGTATGTATATATGTATGTTTTTTATATATATATATATATATATATATATATATATATATATATATATATATATATATTTATTCATTCATTATCTCCCGCTTTATCCTCTATTAGGGTCCCGGTGGGGTTCCCCATGCCCATCCAGGGAAGAACGTCTCGGGCGCTGGGCAGACCCAGGACAGGACGCCAGTCCATCGCTGGGCATAAATATATATATATATATATATATATAATATTTTACTATGTTAGTTGCTGCTATGTATGTATATATGTATGTAATATATATATATATATATATATATATATATACACATACACACACACATATATAATATATATTATATTTTGCTATGTTAGTTGCTGCTACCATGTAAAATGGATGCTGTTAAAATACTATTATACATCTGTGTTTCATATTGTATATTATAATTTATTTTATTTTTTATGAACATATGTTCTCTATCGTTTGCACTCTGTCCTTTCATTTGCATCATGTACAATGACAATAAAGCTCTCTATCTGCAGTCCATACAATAAATCAATATTATTTAAACTGTAAGTGCCTTGTGTTTTTTGAAAGGCTCATATAAATAAAATTGTATTATTATTATTATTATTATTATTATTATTATTTGGCAAAAAAAAATTTGGATGGAGGGGAATTGCATTGCATCCCTCAAACAGGTAGTTAAAAAGAATATTTAGGGTCACCGTGTGAAATCTCATGAAGGGTAGGGTTGGGGTTGTTGCCAAGCTGTAAACTAATATTAATCTCGTAACCTTCTGAACCCTCTTAACTGAAGCTCTAACCAATGATGGCATTTTAACTGCCGCTGGTGTTAAAAGTAGGAATTAATAAAAATTAAAAAGGAAGGCTATGGCTGGTTTAATGTCATGATGTAATAATAGCGTATATACTGCAGTATGACAGTAAAGCAGCCATTACCTTTGTTTTCTGCTGTATTTCTGGAACATATTTCATTTCGACACAGTGCACGTGTACGGCGTGAAACCCGACTCGCTGTGATTTTCGCCGACATAATGTCACAAAACACAAGCAGGAACAAAAAGCCAGTAAGCAACCGAACCTGTGAGCCGAGCACCGCCATTAAACGCCTCGATACTTACAGCGCAGCCGAGTGCACACACTGCATTTTCCTGGTCAGCTCAAAGGCACTTAGAGGGCCTGACATTATTTTTGCAAAGAAAAATGGAACACCCAAAACATAGAACACTCTTCTTTTAAAGGTCATTCCTGCACCAAGGGATCATCCTCTCTGTACGGGGGGGGGGGGGGGGGGGGGGGGGGGAGTGAGAGGATAAACTCGTGTGACAGCCAGCCGTGCATAATGAATGAGCCTGCTTTTAATTGAGGGTTCATAATTCCATACCACTGAATAGAAATTATACATTCTAATACACCTGTGCTTGGAATCGCCAGCTCTGAGAGCTAAAGTTTGCAGGCTATATTTAAATGTGTGTGTGTGTGTGTGTGTGTGTGTGTGTGTGTGTGTGTATGTGTGTGGCCAAAAGTATCCAGAGACTGCTAAAAAGTACATTGCTTTATTCTTATTCCACATAATTGATTTCAGCATATATGTTTTTGTATAAACACACACACACACACACACACACACACACACACACACTCACTCTCACTCTCACTCTCACCCACACACACACACACACTCACCCACACACACACACAAACACACTCACCCACACCCCTCATTGTTCTAAGGGGCCTCATTAACAACTGTGACTGTTATGGAGAGCCGGGATAAGTCGGAAACAAAACTCAAAGTAAAAGTATAGCTCTTATTCTGTGTGCATCATTCATACAATACATCTAATAATAAATCATCTGAACTTTTCCTAAAGTATGCACTATTTGACCGGCATCAAAAAATGTGTATCTATCTATCTATCTATATGGATAGATAGATAGATCGGTATTCAAACAGGGAATCCCTACTGCTGAGAGGAGAACATGCTAAACACTAAGCCACCATGCCGCCCATATATATATATATATATATATATATATATATATATATATATATATATATATATATATATATGGTTTAGTGTTTAGCATGTTGTCCTCTCAGCACTAGGGATTCTCGGTTTGAATCCCTATCTGGGTGGAGTTTCCATGTTCTCCCCGTGTCAGTGTGGGTTTCCTCCGGGTTCTCCAGTTTCCTCCAACAGTCCAAAAACATGGATCAAGGTCAATTGAATTCTCCAAATTGCCCCATATAGAGTGTGTCTGTGTGAGTGAGTGTGTGTCCAGTGATAGATTGGCGTCCTATCCTGGGTGTATCTGCCCAGCGCCCGAAACGTTCTCCCCTGGATGGGCATGTATATATATACACACACACACACACACACACACACATATATATATATATATATATGTATATGTGTGTGTGTGTGTGTGTGTTTGTGTGTATTACTTATATAAATATAGTAATATATATATGCTTATATAAATATACTAATAAGTCCAAGCCGTAACCTTGTATGAATTAAAGTAGAAGTGTCTGATGTTGTGGGGGGTTGCAGTCTTTTGCCCGAAAACTCTCTGACTTATTGGCGAGAGCGACACATTCCCATTTCTTAAGTTCTCATATTTAGGTCAGCAGCTTGGGGTGCCATTTCAGACCGGAATCCCGAAATTGCGCCGGAAATGAGACGTGCTGCCAAATGTCATCCCGTCCCCTCCACATCACAGCTTGACATGCTGAACTACAGTCGGCGACATGGGCCAAACGTGCAAGAACTACCTTCCAGGCAGTCTGGTGAGCCTATTAATATTTATAGGAGAACAGCTTAAGGGCAGTCCCCCTGAGAGCTATCACTCCACTTTGCTGCCTAATGCTCACAAAATATATTGACAAGTCTCTCTCGGCCCGCGCCGACGCAGCCCTGGACGCCTCCGGAGCCGAGCGCGCACTCTGTTTGAATAGAGGCCGCCCGGCTCGGGAAAAAACAAAGAGCCGAGTGTGCACGCCGCCGGCTGACCAATTTACCAATCCCCTATACTTTATCATCTAATGAGCTTTCGGCTTTGAACGGGTCACAAGCAGATTTCCCTCGAATGAAATAATTTCTTCCAGTCACCGTGGGCAGGATTAAGGAAGCAGGCACGGCAAAGTTAGAATGACATTTGTTCTTCCTTTTTAAACTTAAGCACGCAATCCATGGTGGGTTTGAAAATGTCACAGCCGTGTGTCTGAGAACAATAAGAAAAGGTTTTTTTTTTTTAGCCTCCCTGTCTGCTTGAACTCATAAAAGCCTTCTTTGAGCTTTTAAATATAGGGGGGTAATTTCAGTGTTGGGTGAGAACCTTCTGACTTTGGTACATCCTGAATCCACCTTGTCAGTATTCCAGTGTCTTAAAGTATTATCCACTATTATATTATATGCTCTGTGGAAATAACCACAGGTACGCTATTTTCAGTTTGACGTGACATGTAGTTTAAGGTTCCATTATGTTCTGTGGGAATAGTGTGCTTTCATGTGTGGAACTTTCACATCAAACACTCATTACATCACAATTGGTAGTTTAGAAGACACTTTTATCCAAAGTGGTTTACAGGTATCCCGACTCCAATTTGGTTATGACAGTGGACTATGAATCTGAACCCATCACCTTCAGATTGACAGCCCAACACCCTATCCAAGTATCCCGACTTGGTTGGGGTCAGAACACAGGGGACAATACGGCATCCCTGGTAATGAGGGTTAAGGGCCTTGCTCAAGAATCCAATTCGGTAATGTCAGTGGATTTGGGATTTGAACCCATAAACTTAAGATGGACAGCCCAACACCCTATCCAAGTATCCCGACTTGGTTGGGATCAGAACACAGGGGACAATACGGCATCCCTGGTAATGAGGGTTAAGGGCCTTTCTCAAGAATCCAATTCGGTAATGTCAGTGGACTTGGAATTTGAACCTATCACCTTCAGATTGACAGCCCAACACCCAATCCGCTGAGCTACCACTCGTTCCATTCCGAACTTCCATTCAAACCCAACCAAGACCAAGTACCAGTGGATTTCTTTTAAAAAGAAAACACTTTAAAGGACAGATAATAGTTTTCAGTGAGCTTCCAGCAAAGATACAGCGTCTGTATCTACCAAAGGTCTCCCATTTCCCAAGTCAGTTTTATAACATTCCAGTAACATTATTGTAAATATATCAGGCAGACAGACCAGCCATCGAAATTCCAATGGTTTTGAAATGGATTTCCACTGAGCCCCTAAAATAGAAATCATATTTTAATGCAGTAAAAACCTGGCCTTCGTCCGTATATCTTACGGACCCGGGGTGGGTTAATTACCACAAACACAAAGTCTTCATTCTGGTTTTTGGTCAGGTGGACAGAACTCACGACCTCATAAAGGACAGATAGTGGTAATCAGTGAGCTTCCAGCAAAGATACAGCGCTTTTCTATCTTGGTTTTAAAGTCAGTTTTATAAGGTTCAAGTAACTTCATTACAAATATATTAGATTCATTTCTAAACAGGATGTTTAGCTAGAAAATAAATTCCACTTTTGATGATTATATACACAGTGGGGGGAAAAAACAACCATTTTCTGAGTTAACTAAGTGGACTTGCTAATATTATATACAGTTTACAAAAAGAACCGATTCCATGTGCATTCCGTAATCAGAGCAGTCTGACGGCAATGTAAACTAAACGTCATCTTCTCTTTGTGGATGTGGAGACACCTCACAGTGGTATCAGCCCTTCACAGGATTTTGAGGAGTCTCTGGGGAGGTTTTAGTCCATTCATCCCGTAGAGTATACTGAGAGTTGAGACACTGATACTGAGACAAACAGTCTGGTTCACAATGTCTATTCTAGTTCATCTCAAAGATGTTGATCAGGTTGCCGTCAGACTCACTCAACCACACCGTGGGCCTTGCTTTGTGCACCGGGGGACGCTGAAGGGCAAAAGGCCGTCCCCTCCACCAAGACATTCCCCGAAATTTGGAAACCTTAACTTTGCTATATAACACATGGGGTGCTATTATATTATATATATAAAATATAATATATATGTGTGTATGGGGGTGACACAGTAGCTAAGTGGTGGTTTAGCATGTTCTCCTCTCAGCACTAGGGATTACCGGTTCGAATCCCAATCTGGGTGGAGTTTCCATGTCCTCCCCGTGTCCATGTGGGTTTCCTCCGGGTTCGCCAGTTTCCTCCCACAGTCCAAAAACATGGATCAAGGTCAATTGAATTCTCCAAATTGCCCCATATAGAGTGTGTGTGTGTGTGTGAGTGTGTGTCTAGTGATAGATAGGCGTCCTGTCCTGGGTGTATCTGCCCAGCTCCCAAAACGTTCTCCCCTGGATGGGCATGGGGAACCACCCCACGACCCTAGTAGATTATAAAGCCGGAAAATAATGGATGGATGGATGCGTGAATGTACTGTGTGTGTGTGTATATATATATATATATATGGAGCTGCATGGGATGGTGATGAGCTGCAGGTTTTATGTGTCCAGGCAGCAGCCATGTGACTATGAGACCCTGTGCCGACGCAGACGCAGACGCATAAAAGCAGGAGATAATCAGTCCGGATGTGTCCACATCATTTCCTTTCTCCGATATCTCATTTAAATGTTTTAATCGTTTTTCCTGCCACTTTAACATTCGGCTCGGCGTTGCATTAGCATTCCCGTAAAATCATCTTAAAATCATCTCAAAAATAACATGCCTTCCGCGTTGACAGTCAAATGTGATAATGAATGTATTGTAATATTGATAAAGTCTGTGGTTCACAGCAGAGATCTCACAGTTTAGTGCAATTAAAAAGGTGTATAAAAATTAAAAAAGGATCATTTTAATAAAGGGTCCGGGGGGGGGGGGTGCAGAAAAAAGAAAGTAAGCTTCAGGTGCCAACAAAAAAAAAAGTGATTAATTACTGATTATTACAGCAAAATGTGCAACATATTCCGTAATTCTTTAATTGCTTTAAATTACATTTATATATATGTATAAATCATAAAAAATGTACATTCGTGTTGTCGGGCCAACTTCGCATATCTGAAAGGAGGCAAAAATAAAGAGCTGAAATGAAGACCTCTAAACAAACCATAAAAGTCAGACGCAACTAACTACAATCCCCTCTCTGCTTGTAAACTTTTCCAGAACACAAATTCGCAATGGCCACATCTGACCACACGAGACACGAACGAGGGCGTCCTTGTGTTTAACGCCTTTAACAAGCGGCAGACAATAAACACTGGCAAGAACAACACACGCCTCGGACCAACGGGATGCCACGGAGTACGCGCTGGTTAACCGAGCTATTAAAGAGATTTGAAATTCGGGTGGAGATGCGTTGTGTCGCACCTTAGATCAAAGAGCGTGGGCGCCATGTGGGTGGAAACCATTTAAGAGGAATGCCGCGTCGGTTTTAAGATAAACAGTGTTTAGTTTTAAAGAGGGAAGAAATCCAGAGGGGTGGGGGGGGGGGGGTGTTTATGTATTTTGTGCGAGAGACAGAAAATGGGGACACACACACACACAGGCCTGTAGATCTGCTGATATCCTACCGTCCAGCTCCATCACACCTGGCTCCAATATTTGGATGCCACTGTGGATCTTGTTCAACAGAACCGGGTTTGTGTTTTAGATTAGGCTCGAAAATAAACTCCATAGGAAGGAAGATCTCAGGATAGGAACCCCCAGAGTTAAACAAATTCAAACCAGATTAGGGGAAGGTCGGGGTACTTGTTCTCAGAGCTCCCACATGCTGAAGCTTTTTTTTCTGGGGCAAATTGCTCTAGTATGGAACTGACAATTTTTCTCCAGACATGCGAAAACTCAAATCAAAACACAAATCCATCCACTTCATCCTCTACTAGGGTTGGGGGGAATGTTTCGGGCAGATACACCCAGGAAAGGATGCCAATCTATCGCTGGGCATGCACTCACACACACAGACACACTCTATATGGGGCAATTTGGAGAACTCAATTGACTTGATCCATGTTTTTGGACTGTGGGAGAAAACCGGAGAACCTGGAGGAAACCCACACGGACACGGGGAGAACATGAAAACTCCACCCAGATTGGGATCTGATCCCTAATGCTAAGAGGAGAACATGCTAAACCACTAAGCCACCGTGCCGCCCTATATAAATAAATACATTCCCATCCATCCGTTATCTTTCTCTTTATCCTCTGCTAGGGTCGTGGTGGGGGTTCCCCATGCCCATTCAGGAGAGAACGTTTCGGGCGCTGGGCAGATACACCCAGGACAGGATGCCAATCTATCGCTGGACACACACACACACACTCACACAGACACACTCTATATGGGGCAATTTGGAGAGTTAATTTGACCTTGATCCATGTTCTTTGGACTGTGGGAGGAAACCGGAGAACCCGGTGGAAACCCACATGGACACGGGGAGGACATGGAAACCCCACCCAGATTGGGAATCCAACTGGGAATCCCCAGCGCTGAGAGGACAGCATACCAACCACCGTGCCCTGCATAAATAAATAAATATATGAATGAATAAAATTAAATTAAACATAAATAAAATACTTATTACTCAAACTGAATATGGCTATGAGGCAAACACGGGGAGAGAACATACCAAACTCCTGACTAGAAACCATACCATTAGAGGTCGGACTGAAGCGCTGATCTTTCTGCTGTACGTTTGTTCCACTAATTAGTTCACGTTACCAACCTCTGCGCATATTACCGTCGTTAATAACACTTTAATCGCTGATTATTAATCACGTCATTCGTCGCACAAACAGCTAATGGCTGTTAATCCTACGTCTAGTTTAGCAGGTTACGTCCTTGTAGGATATACTTTCTTGTAGCTACGCACTGTCCTCCTTTGAACCCACACACTGTCCGTGAAGGCTTAATTAAGCCGAAGATCAGCGATCCATCCCCGGCTTTCGTTTTCATCCCCCCCCAATCTCAAAACCCATTCAATTTTCGGCAACGACCACCTGTAATTATTTGCACGCTCTGTGTAGCTCGTCTGCCTGAGTGCACCCACTTTATCTGACAGGGCCCTGGCACGGAGGCCGAATTCCATAGTAAGCACTTTAATTGTGGGGCCTTAATTGCTGTTGTATTAGAGAGCTTAGTAGGGCTTTCATTGCAGGGTCCATTTTGCCTCTTGAAGCTCGTTGCCTTTGATACACACAAATGACTCAATAGTATTTGGAAATGGAGGGCTACGCCGGTCAGTGATGTCAGACATTCAAAAGACATTCTTCTCCCGCACAATGCCTCGCTCTCCAGTCGAAAGTTTTGCTTTTCTTCGCCTCCTGCCGGCTTTCAGAACCAGACGAGTGGAAATGGGTCGTAAACAAAGAACTTAATTGAACAACAAGTGTGTTTTCAGTCAAAAAGAGGCGACTCCATCACTAGACATGAAATTTGGAGAAGTATCCTCAAAAAAGTCTATAGACTTCAAGAATAAATTTGGTTTTTATGGGATCGGGCATCAAAAAAAATGTTTCAAGCCCTCAGACTATCCCGTCGCTTGCCGGTCGCCCAGCTTTCACAATCAGGCCTCTACAACTGATTCGGAACTCTGCGGCCCGACTTGTATTTAACCAACCCAAGAGAACTCATGTGACTCCATTGGCCTCCTCTAGCTGCTGCATTCAGTACAAGTCACATGACTCTGGCCTACAGGACCATCTCTGGATCTGGCCCCTCTTACCTTCACTCTATCTTTTAAAAATACCCTCCAGCTCGTTTACTTCGCTCCAGTGATGATCGCCCTCTGCTGGTCCCACCTCACCGAGGAGCTCATTCTCACTCCTTGGCGTTCACCACTGCGAAATGGTAGAACGATCTTTCCAACTATTTTGATTGCTAATTCTATAGTGGAGCTGGTTTTCTCCATAGCCACTGACTTGTGGTGTTCTCATTTGTAAGTCGCGTTGGATAACAGCGTCTGCTAAATGACTAAATGTAAATATAAATGTAATATGATGACGTAATAGCAAGGAACAGCACCTTTTATGGCTGGAATGGTATGAAGTTAATTATAAGTATGAATAAGTCTTCCGTATGAAACAGACTAAAATAACTGTTTCTCCATTACATTACATCATTTTGTGGACACTTTCATTCCGAGGGACTTATAAGCATCCCAACGTGATGATTGAGGTTAAAGCACAGGGTCAGACATTACACATGATGCACTGCCTGCAGCAACGACGGTTAAGGGCTCTGACGGTTAAGCTACCACACCCCGTCTTAAAACCCAGCAATGGTTTTAATCCGCAACAGGATATCACTCCATAAATGAACATCCATAGTGTAGTGTAGTCAGATCTTCACCCATGGTTCTGCCGAAGTACTGCGGCTACGACGATTACTGGACGGAACCTGGATATTAATTGGACTGCCGGTCCCGCAGGACGCCCTCAATGGACTTACATATAGTTTTCCAATTGTTAGAGTTTTTCCATTTGTTAAATATGGGTCACATGATCACCATACAATCTGTACATGTCTGTCCTACACTGTTGATGCTGCCCGGCTGCTCAAGAAGTATGAGTGCCCCCACTGAGCCCCGGTCCTCCCAGAACAGGGAGTTTTGTCTTGCCACTGTCGCTTTCGCTTGATCTTTGGTGGTTTAAAGGCTTTTAACTCTGTGAAGCTGCTTTGTGACGATGTACTGTTGTCAAAAACACTGTATAAATAAATTACTACAATAAATAAATATTCATAAATAAATTACAGTCAGCGCGCTCTAAGTGAGGTTAGTCGGCTGCACAAAAACTATTGTAATAAACGTAAAAAACATAATCTAGTATACGATCGCAAGCCATCGCAGTTAAATCTACACAAGGTTTCCTTTCTTAAAATATCAACACAACAGGGAGTTTTGTCTTGCTCCGGCTTGCTCTTTGAGGATCTAACTTAGGTTAAAGCTGCTTTGTGACGATGTAAAAAGCGCTACAGAAACAAATAAATAAATTACAGTCAGCGCGCTCTCAGTGAGGTTAGTCAGCTGCGCAAATACTATGGCAATAAACATAATCTACGATACGATCGCAGAGCCACCGGACTGTTAAATCTACAGTGAGATGCTTCTTCGCTGTTGTACAATTATCCATGCAAAATGATTTCCTTCCACAAAGGTACAACTGCCATGATGACATTTAAACCCTTACCTCGAACATCCTCTCAGCTGCAAATCACCAGGGCCTAATTACCTGTAAATTATCTACCGTTTCACCATCTTGCATAAGATTACGGGCCACATGATGAAATGCCACGAGGGAAGAAGATCAGTGGCGAGCGACTCGTTCGCGCCGAAAATGCCGAGTCACTGTGTGAAGCTGACGATGCTGACGGATGCGAGGGCTGTCAAAAGGGCCAAGCATGAAAAGAAAAGCTTCAAACGCTATAAGCGTGCATTATCATTGTCCTCTAAACTGCCTCTGGGGGACCGGGCTCTGATTTGATCAATTTGCCTCCATGTCGCTGTCATTTTCTTTTCCCATTCCCCTCCATCCACAGCTTCCATCTCTCCTACTCACTTCCATCTGTTCCTAATTGAGCTTTCTCAAGTCAGGCTTTCTCCTTTCTCAGCCTCCCTTTGATACGTTCTACGAGTAATCTAATATTTTAGCATGATGTCAACCACACGGTCTTGAATTAACATTAACGTACGTGAAGACCGAGCTCACCGACTGCGTACTGCAGAATCTCACCAATAACTCATCAATATCAACACAATTTGGTAATTGCCTAGACTGATTATCTGGAGTTTAGTCTCTACTATGTAACTGGGTGGTATGTCACAATGCCAGGAGGGGGCTAGGAGGGGGCCAGGAGGGGGGCAGGAGGGGGGCAGGAGGCAGTTAAACACCCTGGACAGGTTGCCAGTCCATTGAATACAGACCCAGAGGAAAATACTTTTAATCATGCAATTACCCCTAGAGGTAATTAAGCACAACTATTTGTCAACTGGGGGAAAACTCATGTGGGCAACATGTGGAGAACATGCAAACCACTTCTCCACTCCATAGATTAAATACTAAGATTTGATGACTAGCTAATGTCCCGTTAAGAAAAAAGACTTAATAAACAGAAAAACAAGATCTTAATGACCAACTGATTCAGAACTGTAATTAATATTGTGGTTTCTTTATATATATATATATATATATATATATATATATATATATATATATATATATATATATAT
>JAFMOD010000138.1:1378204-1400873 GCA_019802435.1 Corydoras maculifer | reverse complement strand
TCTTCTATTAGCTTTGTGGAGGGGTTCCCCATGCCCATCCAGGGGAGATCCAGGGGTTTCGGGTGCTGGGCAGATACACCCAGGACAGGACACCAATCTATCACTAGACACACACTCACTCACACACACACATACACACATTCTAAATGGGGCAATTTGGAGAATTCAATTGACCTTGATCCATGTTTTTGGACTGTGGGAGGAAACCAGAGATCCCGGAGGAAACCCACACGGACACGCTGGGGGGATTCCCACTTCAAATCCCAATCTGGGTGGAGTTTCCATTTTCTTCCCATGTCTGCGTAGGTCTCCTCCGGGTTCTCCAGTTTCCTCCCACAGTCCAAAAACATGGATCAAGTTCAATTAAATGCTCCAAATTGCCCCATATAGAGTGTGTTTGTGTGAGTGAGTGTGTGTCCAGCGATAGATTGGGGTCCTCTCCTGGGTGTATCTGCCCAGCGCCCGAACCCTTCTCCCCTGGATGGGAACCCCCCCCCCCCCCCCCCCCCCTGGTAGAGGATTAAGCGGAAGATGGATGGATAATTAAATCTTAATTCAAAGCATGTTTATTTTGATGCGACCTCTCTTTGTCTGGAGGAACATGCCCCTCTCATCCCGTGACTGTTACATAACTCTGCATGTCGTCTCCAATAATGGAAAAGCACAGAAAGGAATATTCTGTAACCTCTCTACTCTCTGTATTTTTTTTTTTTTTTTTTTTTTATAAGGGGGCCGGCAGTGTGGTTTAATCGATACACAGCCGATTCATACAGATCTGTTCCAAATGGAAAACACGAGTTCTGTGAACAAACCATATTTCTGAACGTATCTGTAGCTTTTCGGTGCTCAGACGGCATACACACAGGTTTAATTAACCCTCCTAGGGGGTGCATTAGAGTAAATTGTACCTTGGAGAACAGAAATTGGACTCTTATTGGTCCTTTAAATTTAGAAGCTTAACGCTGTCAGTGATGATGACACCAAGGGAGAAAAGTTCTGTTACTTAAGGTACAGTTTACGTTAATAAAGGGATCTAATTTTCCTGCTGAGAGGGGTGTCCACACACACACACACACACATATACTGAGTGAGGTGAACACACATGCTTAAAGCAGTGGGCAGCCCTGCATATAGCGGGAAATTGGGGATTGGGGCCTTGCCCAAGGGCACTTGGTGGGACCTTCAGATCACAAGGCTGGTTCCTTAACCACAAGCCTACGATTGCCCCAAATATACATCAAAGGGTTTAATTACCAAACAGATTACTCAATAAATCTGTGTAAATATTTTAAAATCCAAAAAACATACTGATATTCTTCCATGAAGGAGATAAATCCACCTTCTAAGGTTCCACCTCAGTGAAAGGACAGCATTGTACCCCGTAAAGCACAAGGTTGTTCTTTCATTTCTCAAAATGTCCTGGGGGTGGTGCGCACGGGGTGCACATGGGGCACGACGTGCGACCTGCCTGTTCCAGGTGTTTTCAAGCTCCATCTTTCTCACAGCCACCAAATTCCAACCGTATGAACTGATGACAATCTTATAATCTCACGTCGGTAATGCGTTACACTCCACGCTGATGAGACCCACTTCATCTGAAGTGATTACACAATTGTGTACGTCCATTAATTAATATAATCCATGTGGACGACGGGCTGATTGTAAACACTGTAATGATGTAATATCCATCCATTCATTATCTTCTGCTTTATCCTCTACTAGGGCAGCGGAGTGGGGGGGGGTTCCCTATTGCCCATCCAGGGGAGAACGTTTTGGGCGCTGGACAGACACCCAGAAAAGGACGCCAACCCATCGCTGGACACACACTCACTCACACAGACACACTCTATATGAGGCAATTTGGAGAATTCAATTGACCTTGATCCATGTTTTTGGACCGTGGGAGGAAACCGGAGAACCCGGAGGAAACCCACATGGACATGCAAACTCCACCCAGATGGGGATTCGAACCGGGAATCCCTAGTGCTGAGAGGAGAACATGCTAAACCACTAAGCCACTGCGCCGTCCCTGTTTGGAAACATCCATCCATCCATCCATTATCTTCCACTTTAACCTCTACTAGGTTCAGGGGGGGGGGTCCCCATGCCCATCCAGAGTAAAACGTTTCGGGGCGGATACACCCAGGACAGGACGCCAATCTATCACTGGAGACACTCACACTCTATATGGGGCAATTTGGAGAATTCAATTGACCGTGATCCATGTTTTCGGACTGTGGAAGGAGAACATGTAACCATTAAGCCACCCTAAGCCCATGATGTAACATAAACAGCATTTTAAATGTTAAGCTTGGGCTTGGGCTTGGACCCCCCCCCCCCCCCGATCACTTTAAAAGCTGCAACCCACAACCTTTAAAAAGCAGGAACGTGGAAAAAAAAAAAAAAAACATTTTCGGTTTGGGATCTTCTAACCCAGACCCAAGTTCTTTTTTGGGGTTTTTTTTTTTTTTCTTTTTTCCGCCAGCACAACCACCTCCAAAACAGTCAGCCACTAAAAGCATGATCAAATGGTCGTGGCCCAGCAGGGGTGCAATTCTGCACTGCTTTAATAGCAGAGAGAAGCAACAAAAGGACAATGAGCCACACTTCCCCACACTCCGTCTGCCCACTTCCCTCTGAAACCTCCTCCTTCGCTCGGTACCTGTGAAGTCTCCTCTGCAATTATTGCATGAGAGAGAGCGAGAGAGAGAGCGAGAGCGTCACGGCTGAAAGCCTCGCGAGAGAGCCGAGGTAGT
This sequence comes from Corydoras maculifer, assembly GCA_019802435.1. Lineage (NCBI taxonomy): Eukaryota > Metazoa > Chordata > Actinopteri > Siluriformes > Callichthyidae > Corydoras > Corydoras maculifer. Next base: position 1,398,117 of record JAFMOD010000138.1, on the reverse strand, counting down.
TCAGCGCATTGCCTCCATCATTGTTCCGTCTCACTGACGAGTCTCAAAAGGCCTTAAACAAGACCGTGCTTTATTAAACGTCACCGCCAAACCTCGCGAAGACAACCACGCCGCCAAGCAACCTGCTCAAACTCGCTGGTCAACACCTTCCGTCTGACGGGCGCTTTAACGCACTCCAACAGATGGATGTGTATCTTCTTACCAGCCGTGCATCTGCTTTCTCAAAGGCAGGCAAACACAAACAAGCTTTATAGTCCAAGCCCTCAGCCTATCCCGGCTTGATTATCGTAACGCCCCGCTTGCCGGTCTCCCAGCGTCCACAATCAGGCCTCTAGAACTGATTTGGAACTCTGCGGCACGACTTGTATTCAACCAACTTATGTCACGCCATTGGCTCCCTGTAGCTGCTGCAATTAGTACAAGTCACATGACTCTGGCCATCTCTGGATCTGGCCCCTCTTACATTCACTCTATCTATTCGGAATACACTCCGGCTCGTTCACTTCGCTCCAGTGATGATCGCCCCCTGGTGGTTCCACCTCACCGAGGAGCTTATTCTCACTCCATGGTGTTCAAAATGGTAGAACGATCTGCACAACGCCGTCCGTAAGGAGGAGTCACGGGGCATTTTTAAGAAACTACTAAAGACGCATGTTGGTGTAGGGAATAAATAAAAAATTATAATAAAAAATAGAGGGCGGCACGGTGGCTTAGTGGTTAGCACGGTCGCCTCTCAGCACTAGGCATTCCCGGTTCGAATCCCCATCTGGGTGGAGTTTCCATGTTCTCCCTGTGCCTGCGTGGGTTTCCTCCGGGTTCTCCGGTTTCCTCCCACAGTCCAAAAACATGGATCAAGGTCAATTGAGTTCTCCAAATTGCCCCATATAGAGTGTGTCTGTGTGAGTGAGTGTGTGCTCAGCGATAGATTGGCGTCCTGTCCTGGGTGTATCTGCCCAGCGCCCGAAATGTTCTCCCATGGATGGGCATGGGGAACCCCACCGCGACCCTAATAGAGGATAAAGCGGAAGATAATGGATGGATGAATAATAAAAAATAATAACTGTAGATAATTCTAGTTGGTTTTCTTCATAACTACTGACATTCTTCATAACTACTGACATTCGTAAACGGCTTTAGATAAACGTAAATGTAATACACCCAAAAAAAGTAAGCCTGGGTAGGGGAACAGATTGAGGCACGTTTCCCTCCTGAATGTAAGGTAATAACAAAGGAAGCTCTGTCTCCACATTTTCTTCCTCTTGATGCCAAGTAGTTGGTCCTCATTGTTCCCATGTGCTCATCAACTTGGACCCACGACAAGCAGCCGAACACAAGGCTGCCCTCGAAAGGTCAACCTCGACAAGCACCCACCACCTTCAAACTCATTTATTGCCATTAACCAAGTGCTCAACACCGCGCCGGAGAGCCCGCATTCCCTCGGACTTTAAATCCGGCTATTCAAGCACATGGGCCCCAGCGGCGGCCAGCGGGAGCTTCTTGGGTGAAAGCCCCCGAGCCACGGCTCTTCACGCTGAACGGCCCGGACAGAAAGGGGGCTGTTTAACATTCTATAAAAGCTCCTATTTGGGGGCGGAATAAAGGAAGAGTAAAGTTTTCTTTCGCCTACAACCTGTGACACCGTCGGAACGGACGGGGTTTTACGAGCCCGATTGTGTTCAGCCACGGCCTCGACCGCGGCCTACCGTAAGCGGGACGCATGCGCTGCAGAAAAAGGATTTGAAAAGCTTTATACGGGCAGCTCGGCCCATCTGCTCTCATTTCTGCAGGTATTCACACCATGGCTCGCCTGATGGCAAAGCACCTACTTAGTTGCTAGTGAGTTATTTAATGGCGTTAGGATTTGCATAAAGGTGCACTATGATATTAATAAAACACATTAAGTGCAGCTGTAAATATGTAAATTGTATACATCATCAGGTGTCGGTCTGCATTGTTAAGCATACTGTATAATTAGCTACAATATAATAATTCGTGGAAACTGGCATTTATTTAATAAAGTATACATACAAAACAATTCGTATTCACAATTTTTTTTCTACATATTGTCTGTATGCTTTAAAGCTAAAGCTTTAAATCTTTCAACTTTATTTCAGCTCTAGCACCATGAAAGTAACCCAGTGGAACGTTTTGAGGGATCTGTGCTGTATTATAAATCATTTGTAAATATATATATATATTTTTTTTTTCAAAATTTTCTAAATCATAGTGCTATCTTTTAAATATCTTTGTTTATGTCAATTTTAGTGTGTGACACCGAAAGTATGGCACCTTAATTTTGTTATACCTGGCATAATGACAATAAAGATATTCTGATATTCCGATTATCGGCAGAGTTCAGAAACGATAAACAGTTGGGATTTTGTTGTCCGCTCAAACAAACCAGATATCAACCATAAGAGGTCCAGATGCATTTCAGAGCACGCAATAAAATAATAAAAAGCTCATCATCCGGGGGGGGGGGGGGGGGGCTGAGTGGCCGTAAGCAGAGGTTCTTTCAACTGTGCGCAGAGTAAAAGGCGTTTTTGAAATCCTCAGACTCGGGTACAAAGCTTGTAGGCGGTTCTCATGCGGTGGTTTTCATGTCCAACACACACACACACACACACACACACACAGCTAACAATTTTAAAAAGCGCGAGCGAACAACTTTCAGCAGCAGCGGCAGCAGCAGCGCACCGCGGACACAGCGCGCCTCGCTTAGAATTTCCTTAATTATAAGAGACGGGGGCGCGCACGGACACGCGCGCCACGCGGGGGGCTCGCACGGTAGGGAACCGACTCCCAGCTCAAGTTGTTATAAATGGAACAGGGGGCTCGATAAAGCCAAAATAAAACGCCCTGCCTTTGGAGATGTACGCGCGCTCGGCAGTGCAGGCGCCCGAGTTCGTACGCAATCGCAGCATCACGCACTTTCGGAGACAGAACCCCCTAAAAAAAGCAATAAAATAAAAAATGGGGGGTGGCTCACCATTCTGAAAGGTAGATCCGGGTCTTTTCGAGGTGCTCCGTCGGCTGTCGGTTCGAGCGGACGCGGGGGAGGCTGGCGTTAACGCGGGGCGAAGCGTCCAGTGCGCAGCGGCATCGTTACGGAGGCGCGCGTCCGCGCGGGGGGGGGGAAGGAAGGCACGGCGTTCTGCAGGAGAACCCGCGTGGAAAGAACAGCCTGTGGAGAGAGAGCCGCGCGTGGGAGCTCCGTGAAATCCGCGTGGAAGGGAAGCGAGCAGCGGGGCTGAAGCGCGCACACGGAACGCGGACAGCCGACTGCACAGCGGCCCCTGCGAGCGCGAGCTGGCGCGTACCACGTGAGAGAGAGAGAGAGAGAGAGGGGGGGGGGGGGTTCGGGGAGCGGCGTGCGCGGGTGGAACCTGCGGGCTGACAGAGCTCATTAGCATACGCAGCCTGCTTTCCAACCACAGGCGGCGTACTTCCCCTCCGTTCGATCGCGCCGCGCGTTCAGGACGTGCGGCTTCCATCATCAGGCTTTTTATTTATTATTATTTATTCATTCATTCATTCATTATCTTCTGCTTTATCCTATATTAGGGTCGCGAGGGGGTTCCCCATGCCCATCCAGGGGAGAATGTTTTGGGCGCTGGGCAGATACACCCAGGACAGGACACCAATCCATCACTGGGCACACACTCACTCATACAGACAATTTGAAAAACTCAATTGACTTGATCCATGTTTTTGGACTTTGGGAGGAAACCGGAGAACCCGGAGGAAACCCACGCAGACACGGGGAGAACATGGAAACTCCACCCAGATGGGGATTCAAACCGGGAATCCCTAGAGCTGAGAGGCGAATGTGCTAACCACTAAGCCACGGTGCCGCCTTATTATTATTTATTATTATTTATTATTATTTCAACAGATTAAACACACGGGGGGGGGGGATTTATCCTATGGAGGGGCGAATTCCCTCCGACGAAACCTTCTCACCCTTAAACAAGTGGCATACGGCGTGGGCATGCCCCGAACAGAGTGCCAGACCACATGACGCATGGCATGAAGGGGCACCGCAGAGTTTCCCACCCCTTTACCATTAGGGGATTCAAGGGCATTTCAGATTACGTGGCACGGCCACGGCACAGGCATGTTGGAGATGTGTGAGGACCTACGGGGGCGGGGGATCAGCTAGATGGGTGTGTAGAGTCACTGGATGGGTGTGGCACCGACACAAGTGTGCAGATGTGCCATTCACTTAACCCTCTGTGGTTCTGTATTCTGTAGGGACAGAGTTGATTCCTTGCTTACAGACGGTGTGCATTATTCACACAAGCAAAACCCCTAGGTTCATGTTACATGCCTATCCAGCGGAGAAAGTTTCGGGTGCTGGGCAGATACACCCAGGACAGGGCGCCAATCTATCGCTGGACACATCCTCACTCACACAAACACGCTTTATATGGGGCAATTTGGAGCACTCAATTCACCTTGATCAATGTTTTTGGACTGTGGGGAAAAACCAGAGAACCCGGAGGAAACCCACGCAGACACGGGGAGAACATGCAAACTCCACCCAGATTGGGATTCGAACCGGGAATCCCTAGCGCTCGAATCCCAATCTGGGTGGAGTTTCCATGTTCTCCCTCCTGTCTGCATGGGTTCCCTCTGGGTTCTCCGGTTTTCTCCCACAGTCCAAAAACATGGATCAAGGTGAATTGGATTCTCCAAATTGCCCCATATAGAGTGTTTTTGTGTGTGTGTGCCCAGCAATAGGCTGGCGCCCTGTCCTGGGTCTATCTGCCCAGCACCCGAAACGTTCTCCCCTGGATTGGCATGGGGAACAACCCCCCTCTCCCCGCCGCGACCCTAGTAGAGGATACAGTGGAAGATAATTGCTGGATAGTTGATTAATTGGTCATTTTTTCAATTGATTCATGTGTCATCATCAACGATGAACATTTGTGCAAAGTTTCAGCTTGACCGAATAACGGGATAACGGATAACTTTTTACCAGACAAAAAGATGAAGCTGATATAGGTGATAATAATAATAATAATAATATTATTGTTCTCCCCGTGTCCGTGTGGGTTTCCTCCAGGTTCTCCGGTTTCCTCCCACAGTCCAAAAACATGGATCAAGGTCAATTGAGTTCTCCAAATTGCCCCATATAGAGTGTGTCTGTGTGAGTGAGTGTGTGTCCAGCAATAGGCTGGCGCCCTGTCCTGGGTGTCCTGGCGAAATGTTCTTCCCTGGATGGGCATGGGGGAACCCCCCCCCCGCGACCCTAATAGAGGATAAAGCGGAAAATAATGAATAAATGAATGAATGAATAATAATAATAATAATAATTATTATAAAAACATCTTTAATCACACAATAAATCATTTATCTAATCTAATGTAATTAATCGAATCATTTATCTAATCTAATCTATCCATCACATGTAATTAAAACGATATATTACTGAAAAGTGCTAGAGCCAAACATTTTAAACCACTTATTAAAATTAGAAATTGTCCGTCATTGTACAGTGTATAAATAAAAATAAAGATTGGACAAGGCAACGCTGGGACACATCATTCGCACCACAATTCTTATAATGAAGATGGATTGAGGTTTCATAACCGAAACCAGCAGCACATACGATAACGCCGTCAACCTTCAACCCAACTCAACGGCGAAAACCTGCGAAAACGTGCCGTCTCAGCATGTTTTCCCAGCCGTGTGATGTCACGTTTACCATGCTGACAAACCGTTATGCGCGTGTAAGTATTGCACACGCATTACGAAAGGTCACATGGCGAGCTACGCCTCCCATCCTGCCGATGCGACGCTGGTGCGAGTCGCCACTTTGCAAGTCGATGAGTTCAAATGCCAAATCCATAACGCTGGAGTCGCACGGTACATTTTGAGAACTTCCCCATATATTTTGACAGCAGTTCAAATAACACAGAGCGCTGTCTGGGAAACTAGTTGAGTTTAACCGAGTCGAATGATATCTGTTGGTTTTTTTCCAACGACAGCTGCCATGACCAATGAGGCAGAGGAGGGACCGACGGAGCAGCCCGTCACCTCACGAGTGCGGAGTTCCGGTTCTTATTCGAATTATTATCTCGAGCAACTTTCAAAACTAACTCGCCGGCACAAAGTTCTAAAACTAATCATAATTCATTCATTCATTATCTCCCGCTTTATCCTTTATTAGGGTCGCGGGGGGGTTCCCCATTCCCATCCAGGGGAGAACGTCTCGGGCGCTGGGCAGATACACCCAGGACAGGGCGCCAATCCACACACTCACTCACACAGACACACTCTATATGGGGCAATTTTTTTTTTTGAGAATTCAGTTGACTTGATCCTTGTTTTTTTTGGACTGTGGGAGGAAACCGGAGAACCCGGAGGAAACCCACGCGCACACGGGGAGAACGGGGAGTGTATTCAGACCTTCATCCATGGCTCTGCTGCTCAGCGCCGAAACGTTCTTCCCTGGATGTACATGGGGAACCCCCTCGTGACCCTAATAGAGGATAAAGAGGAAGATAATCAATAAATGTTATTCTCTTACTGAACCATGTTAAATAATCTAATTCACCTGACGGCTGCAGAGGTTTACACTGGACTTTTTGTGGAAAACATGCTGCCATCAAGCTCAACCGTCTCTGCAGCTATTTCAGTCAGACAATCCAGGCCTCATCCTGCACAACTTACAACAGGGTGTCTTTGTAGGCTTTCAACTGTTGTCTGTGTGTGTGTGTGTGTGTGTGTGTGTGTGTGTGTGTGTGCATGACTGTCCTGCCTGCGGTCCAGATCTGTCTCCTCCTGAAAATGTATGTTGCATCATAAAGAGGAGAATCAGACAACAACGTCCTCAGACTGCTGAGCAGCTAAAGTCTGGTATACATCTAGAACGTGAATAAAGTCCACCTGCAGAACTCAGGTTCTCAAAACATTTAAATTAGAATTAAAAGAAAGGGTCACGTGACTGTCACGTATACATAATCCATCCATCCATCCATCCATCCACTCATTATCTACTACTTTATCCTCTATTAGGGTAGCGGGGGGTTCACCATGCCCATCCAGGGGAGAACATTTCGGGCGCTTGGCAGATACACCCAGGACAGGACGCCAATCTATCGCTGGACACTCACTCACTCACACAGACACACTCCATATGGGGCAATTTGGAGAACTTAATTGACCTTGATCCATGTTTTTGGACTGTGGGAGGAAAACGGAGAACCCGGAGGAAACCCACGCGGACACGGGGAGAACATGGAAACTCCACCCAGATTGGGATTCAAACCAGGACTCCCCAGCGCTGAGAGGAGATCATGCCAACCACTAAGCCACTAACTATAAATATAAATACATATAACATTATGTAAAATAGAGGCGGCACGGTGGCTTAGTGGTTGGCATGTTCTCCTCTCAGCGCTAGGGATTCCCGGTTTGAATCCCAATCTGGGTGGAGTTTCCATGTTCTCCCCGTGTCCATGTGGGTTTCCTCTGGGTTCTCCAGTTTTCTCCTACAGTCCAAAAGCATGGATCAAGGTCAATTAAGTTCTCCAAATTGCCCCATATAGAGTGTGTCTGTGTGAGTGAGTGTGTGCCCAGCAATAGATTGGTACCCTGTCCTGGGTGTATCTGCCCAGTGCCCGAAACGTTCTCCCCTGTATGGGCACAATCCACAAGATAAACGTCAATGTAATGTAATGGCTTCCATGTTCAAGAAGTATTTTATTGAATGCTGTTTAGCGAAATTGCACCGTAACAAATGACGGCGTGACCCCCGTAGCAAACGCTCTTATCCAGAATCACTTACACGTCATTACATCATTCGGCTCTTGCAGCTGAGGATCTAACAGTGGCAGACTGGCAGCGCAAAAAGATGAACCATTAACCTCAACCACCAATCCACAAGTGAACGCCGGGCGGGTCCAGTGCTGTGTTTAGACACACAAAGAGACTCTAATGTCCCAGCTCTGGCAGTCTAATGTCATGTGGCCTGGAGCTTATTATATCGTTGGTAGTGAATATTTTGGAAGCTGTTATGCACTCGGTAACCACAGAGCTCCCTTGCTGTATAACACCGGGTAATAATAACAGCACGTGAGTTCGCTGCCACAATACACCATCAGCAGCGTTATCCTAATGCTTACTGTCATTCTGTTCACATATTTTGCTTCAGATAGCTCGTCTGAGGTGTGAACAGAACCGAGCCGGAGGCAGAGCAACAGCGACAGTTTCGTCTTTTTTATTTGTAGAAATGCGTAGAGATGTTCCGTGTGCTTAAGGTAGTACCGAACGCAGATGCAGTGCTTCAACAGTGTTAAAAAGCGTGTTAAAATCACGCCGCATTGTAAAGCACAGTCAAGTCCTCAGAGACTGCATTAACAAAAAATCAAAAAAATCAAAAAAATCCAAGATGGGAATTAAAAACACGGATGTGTTGCAGCGGTAGCAGGTTCTGGATAATTAATCTGGAACCTCTACATACTGCAAATTACACAAAGAGAATATATTTTAGAAATGGCATTTGACATTTCAGTCACTTCTGTGTGTTCGTGTCAGTGATGCTTTATCCCTCTGCAGAATTATGAGAATCTGGAGCCCAGAATAAATTTTGATTACAAGTCCATTCCGTGACCTTCGCCAGTCTTCTTAACCAGTTTTTAAAGTAAAAATCCCACAAATTTAATTATATAGAGAGGCAGGGGGGCATATGAGCGGACCCCAGCTGGGAAACAGGGGGTGGAGCCAAGGATGTAAAGAAGATAACTGATGCAACAGTTTCAGGTTCATCTAAAGAGGTGTGACGCATGATATATATATATATGGGGCAGCATGGTGGCGTAATGGTTAGCACATCTGCCTCTTAGTGCTGGGCTCTCCTCTGGGTTCTCCGGTTTCCTCCCACAGTCTGAAAACATGGATTCAAGGTAAACTGAATGCTTCAAATTGCCTCATATAGAGTGTGTGTGTGAGTGAGGGTGTGTCCAGCGATAGATTGGCGCCCTGTCCTGGGTGTATCTGCCCAGCACCCAAAACGTTCTCCCCTGGATGGGCATGGGGAACCCCCCTGAGACTCTAGTAGAGGATGAAGCAGAAGATAATGGATGGCTGAATTTAATCTGTTAATAAAACACATTCCCATCTTTTCCGAACCTCAATGTGTCGCAGCATATGACGTATAGATTTAGATATTACAGATATGATAGATATACTCCTTAAACAAGAAATCACAACAATACGTCCTTATAATTTATAACGTTAAACATACAGAAATAAAAGACTCTTCATATGACTGGATCAGTGATGGGGATAATATTGTGGCAGCGTGTGGGATGGATGAACCGATAAATGGGAGGCAGATGTGAGGAGGGTAATTGACTCACCTGCCGGAGGTTCTGCTCGCGGTCTGGGTCGCAGGTATTTATAGAAAGGCGAGACGCCGAACGACGGCGGCTGGCGGCGCAGGAGAAGGCGGCATGTTGACGTCTACGCCCGCATCAGCCGGCATATGACGCCAACGTCTGTATCAAATCACACGTCTGTGTCTGGCAAGCTGTCTGCGATCCTCACGACATCCTGAGCTGTAACCAATAGAAATTCAGATCTTTAAAACTCTAAATTTCATCCATTCATTATCTTCGCGGGGGGGGGGGGGGGGGGTTCCCCATGCCCATCCAGGGGAGAACGTTTCGGGCGCTGTGCAGATACACCCAGGACAGGACGCCAATCTATCGCTGTGCACACACTCACTCACACACACTCTATATGGGGCAATTTGGAGAACTCAATTGACTTGATCCATGTTTTTGGACTGTGGGAGGAAACGGGAGAACCCGGAGGAAACCCACGCGGACATGGAGAGAACATGGAAACTCCACCCAGATGGGGATTGGAACCGGGAATCCCTAGTGCTGAGAGGAGAACATGCCAACCACTAAGCCACCGTGCCGCCAACTCTAAATTTAAACATGAATAATTGTACAGAAAGTTAGACGCTACTCTTTTTTTTTTATTTGCCCCAGACTACATCCAGCGCTCGCGGGTAACTCTAGTCATGCGACGCCAGACCTGGCCAATCGCTCGAACCCAATCACTGGCCCACTCAGGATTCAGGAGTCATGCATGAGTGCGCTTACGCAGGAAATCTCAGATTGTTTCTCTGCAACCTCGGATTTCGGAGGTTAGGCAAAGACGGGACGTTTCGCGCCGTTTCCGTTGACATTTCTTTCTTTTTTTTTATTGGGGGGAGGGCGGGATTTAAATGAAACCAGCCACCAGAAAAAAAATAATAAAATCCCCAGTTTGGGTCAAGTCCAAAGAATGGTGGAGGGTCCGGAGCTTAGCGAGTGTGTTTGGTTATTTTGAGAACAAGGCAGAGGCCACAGGGTGATATGTATGTGCTTCAGTTCACTGCATCACTGCCCCCCCCATCCCCATCCCCATCCCCCCCCGCTAATCTGGGCTGGTTTTAGCAGGTTCTCAAAGCCTGTGAATAGAAGAACGAGAACTTGAGTATGCTTTAGAATGGCGGAAATTTTTTTTTTTTTTAAATAAAAATGCAAGGCCGAGTCAGGGTGGTGGTCACGTCGCGGTGGGGATTGAAGACCCTCGGTTGACAAAGGCAACGGGAGGACGAGACGGACGTCCATTATCAGTGCCCCACACATGCGGGGAAGATCGGAAGCCCTGACTATCTGTGATGGATAAAGGCGGGCAGCGTGGAAATGTAAACGGGGGAAATGTTCTGACTGTAATGAATGATACACACAGTGCAGAAGGATAACGACACGAGTGCGTTTCCTTTATTGGCACGTAATCACATATCAAAGGAGCTTTACACATGAACGACAGGTAAAGATTACCAACAGTCTGCCTTTTGCTTCAGAAATCTTCTTACATTACATTTACATCACATTTACATTACATTTACATTTAGAAATTTAGCAGACGCTTTAATCCAAAGCCACTTACAAATGAGAACACCACAAGTCAGTGGTTATGAAGGAAGGCCGAGGTAGCTCGGTGGTTAGGGCATTGAGCTATCAATCTGAAGGTTGAAGTTACCAATGTGGGTCCTTAAGCAAATAAGAATAACACAAGTCAGTGGTTATGAAGGAAGGCTGCAGTAGCTCAGTGGTTAGAGTGTTGGGCTATCAATCTGAAGGTTGGGGGTTCAAATCCCAGGTCGAATGTGGGTCCTTGAGAAAATGAGAACACCACAAGTCAGGAGTTATGAAGGTAGGGCATGGTAGCTCGGTGGTTAGGGCATTGAGCTATCAATCTGAAGGTTGAAGTTACCAATGTGGGTCCTTAAGCAAATAAGAATAACACAAGTCAGTGGTTATGAAGGAAGGCTGCAGTAGCTCAGTGGTTAGAGTGTTGGGCTATCAATCTGAAGGTTGGGGGTTCAAATCTCAGGTCCATTGAAGTTACCAATATGGGTCCTTGAGCAAATAAGAGCAACACAAGTCAGTGGTTATGAAGGCCCTGCAGTAGCTCAGTGGTTAGAGTGTTGGGCTATCAATCTGAAGGTTTCCTCCCACAGTCCAAAAACATGGATCAAGATCAATTGAATTCTCCAAAGTGCCCCATATAGAGTGTGTCTGTGTGAGTCAGTGTGTGTCCAGTAATAGATTGGCGTCCTGTCCTGGGTGTATCTGCCCAGCACCCGAAACATTCTTCCCTGGATGGGCATGGGGACCCCCCCCCCACCCCCCACCCCCCACGACACTAGTAATGGATAAAACGGAAGATAATGGATGGATGGATGTTTAAATGAGGAGGTTCTGTATGCGAGGTGGTGATTTGACGATCTTTCAAATCAATTGAATGTAGACTACGCGCCAGGACTTCTTGTAGATCTGCGTTTCCATAACATGTAAAGTTGCCGAAGTGCCAAGCGACTTGCATAAGCGTCCTCTCGCTCTCAGACGCCATTAACGTGGATAAGTTCTGAGCAGGCGGAACATTTTGACAAGTGCAAAACAAGAGGAGCTATATTTATACAGCAACGCAGCAGCTCGTCATCCCACCAATTTGGTCCGACGTTCCGCCGTGTTAACCTATAAGCATCGATCACATCACGCCGTTCATGCAGATGCTCGGCAGACTGGGAGTCGGTGCAAAGGAGACAGCCCCCAACACGAGTCCTGCTCTTTCCTCGACATGGACCTGTCAGAGCACTTTAACTTCACTCTGATCTCTTCACCTCTCAATGCAGTTACAGCGAGATCAGGGCTTTGGCCTCCCTCCAAGCATAATGTCCTGGAGGACACCGAGACAACAGTAGAACCTGCTCTATGATGAAAGGGGACGGATGTCCTATTTAGGACGCCACGCTGGGCCAGTGTGCTGGGGGCATGGCTGATTGTTTTCTGTATCGATGATTGAACGGCACCGACACGGCCGTGTGAACTCAGCTACACTGTAAAATTATCTTAAATTAAATAAAAGGCAGGGCGGCACGGTGGCTTAGTGGTTGGTATGTTCTCCTCTCAGAGCTGGGGATTCCCGCTTCGAATCCTAATCCGGGTGGAGTTTCCATGTTATCCCCGTGTTTCCTCCGGGTTCTCTGGTTTTCTCCCACAGTCCAAAGACATGGATAAAGGTCAACTGAATTCTCCAAATTGCCCCATATAGAGTGTGTTTGTGTGAGTGAGTGTGTCCAGTGATAGATTGGCGCCCTGTCCTGGGTGTATCTGCCCAGTGCCCGAGACGTTCTCCCCTGTATAGGCATGGATACCCCCCTCCCCCAACGACCCTAGTAGTTATAGTAGTATATAGTTCTATTTTATACTATATTTTAAATAATGTTATATAATATTTATATATTATATTTATGATTGGGCAGCATGGTGGCTTAGTGGTTAGCATGTTCTCTTCTCAGCACTAGGGATTCCCGGTTCGAATCCCAATCTGGGTGGAGTTTGCATGTCCTCCCCGTGTACGCGTGGGTTTCCTCCGGGTTCTCTGTTTTTTTTTTTTGTTGGAGCACAGTCCAAAAAACATGGATCAAGGTCAATTGAGTTCTCCAAATTGCCCCATATAGAGTGCGTTTGTGTGACTGAGTGTGTGTCCAGCAATAAATTGGCGCCCTGTCCTGGGTGTATCTGCCCAGCGCCCGAAATGTTCTCCCCTGGATGGGCATGGGAAACCCCCACCCCCCGCGACCCTAATAGAGGATAATGCGGAAGATGATGGATGGATGAATAAAAGGCCATAATTAAAATATATACTGATTACTGTTTATTATTCACAAGAACTTAATGACTATTTAGCTAATGCTAATTTAAAATACTTGGTGCCTGTTGGACTGAACACAAATATGTGTGTACACACTCACACACACACACACACACACCCCATATATTATTATAATGTATATGTGCTGCGTCCTGCGGTTAAACTAATCTCTTAAAAGTCATTTAGTCTCTAATGAGTGCGCCCCCAGTTGACATGATGATGTCATTTCATTTTCTTAATGCACCCTCAGAGCTATTTAAAGCCTTCAAGATATTCATTCCTTGACAAAGGACCTTTTGTCTTTGAAGCTACTGAAAGGTGTCTTGTCTCCGGCCTCTGAGGTGTTTGTGCCGCTTGACACGCCAGTCCCGACTTCACTATCGTCATGGAAATAAACAGAATTAATTACACTGGAATTAATTCCCCGCAGAATCTCGTCATCATAACGGGGTGTTTGAGGAGCGCCGTCAACTAAAACGCCAAAGATGAGACACAGAATTCAATCCGACTGTTGAAACACTTTTCTGGTCTTTGTAGGGATGTGGTGGATGGACTTTGATGTGTTGATGATGTTTAACGGCCGCCGCTGAAGGTGCAACGCGACTTGTTACGACACTTTTAAATTAACGTTTTAACACTCGACAACGATGAGTGCTGCTGTTTCACCTCTTCACCCACCTCATCATTAATGGGGGGGGGGGGGTGGCACTGAAATTATGCTGTTCCGGGGAGCCCTCTCAACTATGTACCCTGCAGTATCTGCCTAATTTAGTTCTTCTGCTCTAGTCAATGATGCCGGAGTCACATGATGCACTGTGTCAATCAATTACTTATTAATTAAATGCCGTGCTTTATTATTAGCTCTAACTGCCTTCCTTTGTCTGTTCCTTTTGAGGTGTGACCGGCTTCCTGGAGGTGTATTCAGATCTTCATCCATGGCTCTGCCAAAGAATACTGGATGGAACCTGAACATAAATTGCACTGGCGGTCCTGCAGTACGCCCCCTAATGGACTCACATATAGTTTTCCAGTTGTTAGAGTTTTTCCATTTGTTAAATATCTGGACATGTCTGTCCTACACTGTTGTTGCTGCCTGGCCGCTCAAGGACGATGAGTCCCCCACTGAGTCTTGGTCCTCCCAAGGTTTCTTCCTTAAATAACAACATAACAGGGAGTTTTTTTCTTGCCACTGTCACTTCGGCTTGCTCTTTAGGTGTTTAAAGGCTTTTCATTCTGTAAAGCTGCTTTGTGATGATGTACTGTGGAGAATACACTATAGAAATAAATAACTTTAACTTGAACTTAAATAACTTGAACTCGACATAAAGGAAATCCTGACCTTGAGAGGATATGGTTTGCGTCTCCTCTTTCGCATTAATACTTTATTTTTCAACTACATTCTGATACTAAGCTTCAACATGGATTCTGTGCTGCCCATCAGCATATTTAATTACAGTAAGTACGGCCGCATTCACATATACAGGATGGTTAGTGGGTCCGGAAACGGAGAAGGCATCAAGTAATAGGTGAGATTTTTCAGGATGACCTACTGATTTAAAGCTATTTTGAGAAGCTATTACGTTACAGGGCGGCACGGTGGCTTAGTGGTTAGCATGTTCTCCTCTCAGCGATAGGGATTCCTGGTTCGAATCCCCATCTGGGTTTCCATGTTCTCTCCGTGTCCGCGTGGGTTTCCTCCGGGTTCTCCGGTTTCCTCCCACAGTCCAGAAACATGGATCAAGGTCAATTGAGTTCTCCTAATTACCCCCCATAGAGTGTGTGTGTGAGTGGGTGCATGTCCAGTGACAGATTGGCGACCTGTCCTGGGTGTATCTGCCCAGCGCCCGAAATGTCCTCCACTGGATGATCATGGGGACCCCCCCCCCCCCAATGGATAAAGTGGAAGATAATGGATGGATGGATGGAATATTAATTAAACTTATAATTCAGAGCACTCATTGACAAATAAACACGCTAGAAACCTGGATTCTGGGTTTTAAAGATAATAATTCATCACAGAATGCGCTGGCTCACATTTATGATTGTTATTAAAAATCCTGCTTAAAACCAGAGTGACAAATAAATGTTCTAGAACACACATTGGTTCTGGATACGATCTCATCTGTCCCGCAGCATGTACTGAAACGTGAATGTTGATTCTGGATGACCGGGAGTATCTTAACTTCTCATTCATTCACACATTTGGTGCAGAGAGTGAACTCTGTGGATATTAAACAGGGTCGTCTTCCAAACTCCTGCCGCGTTTCCGTAAGAATTTGCATTTAAAAAAAATCTATTTAAATATACAGCTGTATAAAATATTATTTTAAGTCATAATGAATATGTAATGTCAAATCCTTGAACAATATTATTTCCCACTTGCCCTCTAAAGCATCCATCGTTACTCATTTTGAGCTACTTAATATGGTCCCATTGACTACCTGCCAAATCAGGGTTGGCTGAATCTTATTTTTAGACAAGGTGTGTTAAGAGACCTACATTACACGCACCATAAAACCCTTAATTAGTGTTGGCTTGCCTATATTGTCTCTCCGTCTCTTGCTCTCTTCATTAATGAGATAATCAAACTTAATCATTGGAATACTTTGGGGGAAAATGTGGGGACATGTTCCATCAGCACCAAACTTGCTTCGCCAAAAACTTTTAGTCAAGATTTTCATTTTGCCGAGTATTAAAGAGAGCGACGGGTAACGGGTGTCTCACATGGCAGGACGTGGGGATAATAGACTTGTCTCAACAACAATTACTTGGTCAAAAGGCCATGGATGTCCAGATACACGTCTGTTGAAGATCTCATTTTGAAGCCCTGGGTACTAAACATGCAGCTGCTTCTGCAGAGCTGCTTCTGCAGAGCTGCTTCAGACAGACTTTGGAATTTTTGTTGCTATTAAACCTCATGTGGCTCAACTATACATTCCAATTTTCAGGTATCGTTGAGCCACACGAGGTTACCATTTAAGGTTTAAAAGGTGATGATGGTTTAAAATGATAACATAAACTAAATTAATAAAACGATTAAATTATGAAGGTAATAGATTAACCCTAATTCATTGTCCTTTGTCTTTAGGTCCAATTTTTTTTTAATAAAGGCAAATACTTAACCCAGCAGTGAGTTGGAACCGACGAACGCCAGCAAATGTAAAACAGCTCTACAGTGTAATTAAATGGACGGACATGTATCAGAATACCTGACAAGTTCATTACTATAAGTGCCTGACGTGACCTGAGAATGTTCTCCTTAATCAATATAGGAGAAACGTTTTATCTTCCTCTCCTCCTGTTTGAGACCCCAGCAGTGGGATGCTTTCTGCTGTTTCGCTGCTGTATACAGAAGCAGAGCTCATGAGGCAAAAAAAAGTCTTTTTCCAAAATATTTCTTTTTTATTAAGTTTTATATAAACTCTATTTCCAAAATACAGCTAAATATTTCGGCCTCGCTTTAGATTGGACTTTAGATTTTCGCGCCGATGACAGCTGCGTCTCAGACAGGAAGAAGACGAAGGTATGACCGAGATGTCGTAACACAAACATGCACAGCTCAAGTTAAAGTTTATCTATTTATAGAGCTCTTTACAATGTCGCATTGTCTGTAAGAGGCTTTACGGGGTTTCAAGACTGAACCTTCAACAGAAAAAAGCCGAAGCAACAGTGACATGGGCCATGATTCAGTAAAGGGACTCAACCTATGTACAACAACCCTATTGTGTGTGTGTGTGTGTGTGTATATATATATATTCATTCATTCATTCATTCATTATCTTCCGCTTATCCTCTATTAGGGTCGCGGTGGGGTTCCCCATGCCCATCCAGGGGAGAACATCTCGGGCGCTGGGCAGACAGACCCAGGACAGGGCGCCAATCCATCGCTGGGCACACACTCACTCACACAGACACACTCTAAACAGGGCAATTTTGAGAAGTCAATTAACTTGATCCATGTTTTTGGACTGTGGGAGGAAACCAGAGAACCCGGAGGAAACCCACGCAGACACGGGGAGAACATGGAAACTCCACCCAGATGGGGATTCGAACCGGGAATCCCTAGCGCTGAGAGGCGAACGTACTAACCACTAAGCCACCGTGCCGCCTTGTATATATATATATATATATATATATATATATATATATATATATATATATAAATAATGTATGTATATTTACATGTTCAGTTTAAAATAAACCACCCATGTCAAGAATAGAGTCAAAGATTCAGTTCAGTCATTACAGTTTGTGAAAATCCCTGTAATCCTCAGTGAAAATGAAAGTGCTCAAAGGTTTTTTTTTTTTTTACTGCAGCATCCTGGCAGAACTGCAGACACATTAGTCCCATAGAAATCAAGCTGAAAGAAGAAAGTACTTAGGTACCATCCTCAAGCATCGCTCAAGCTCATCATGTGCCCGTATCGAACCACGGATACATCTCTGTGCCATATGTCGGCCTGCCACTAAATTGGAACCAGTTTTCCTTCGGATGGTAATAGCGACGGGGGCCCCTGTAACACTTCCACATGACTGATGAGGTATTAAAAGGATTGTTGCAAGTAAAGGCACTTTTACTTCTTCGCCGCCCTGCTGCTGTGGTGCTTTCCACTCTGTGGCTGAACTCTGATGCAACACAAAGGAAACCTAAAACCGGTCCACATCATTGGTTATAACATGAACGTGAACCGCGGGAAAAAAAAAAAGAGAGAAAAAATGAATAAAGAATGTGAATTAAACTTGGAACAATCTACAATGTAGATTGGGTTTTAAATACAACTGAATTAGGTACACGTTGTCAGTGTGATGAGACAAATGGGGAACCCCCACCCCCATCTCCCAAGCGAGATTTATTTAGTTAGGTATTCTCCAAAGAAAGTATTCCAACTGGGCGGCACGGTGGCTTAGTGGTTAGCACGTTTGCCTCTCAGCGCTAGGGATTCCCGGTTCGAATCCCCATCTGGGTGGAGTTTCCATCTTCTCCCCGTGTCTGCGTGGGTTTCCTCCGGGTTCTCCGGTTTCCTCCCATAGTCCAAAAATATGGATCAAGTTAATTGAATTCTCAAAATTGCCCCATATATAGTGTGTTTGTGTGAGTGAGTGTGCCCAGCGATGGATTGGCGCCCTGTCCTGGGTCTATCTGCCCAGCGCCCGAGACGTTCTCCCCTGGATGGGCATGGGGAACCCCACCGCCACCCTAATAGAGGATAAGCGGGAGATAATGAATGAATGAATGAGTATTCCAACTTGATGGCTGGGATCGGAACACAGAGACATCAAACCTTAAATAAATGAGGGTAAAGGGCTTTGAACCCTCAAACTTTGGCTTCATAGCCCAATACCCCAACCACTGAGCCACCACAATCCACGTTTTGGGCACTAGACGGATACACCCAGAACCAATCACCAAAGAACCAGGCACCAATCCATCATTGGAACCACACACACACTAAAGAGGGGATTTAGAAAACAGAGCAACCATTCAACGATCCATCTATTATCTTCCTCACTCACACAGACACACTCTATATAGGGCAATTTGGAGAACTCAATTGACTTGATCCATGTTTCTAGACTGTGGGAGGAAACTGGAGAACCTGGAGGAAACCCACGCGGACACGGGGAGACATGGAAACTCCACCCATATTGGGATTCAAACCGGGAATCCCTAGTGCTGGGAGAAGAACATGCCAACCACTAAGCCATTAATTCACCTTAATTCCATGTTTCTGAACTATGGGAGGAAACCGGAGAACCCAGAGGAAACCCACGCGGACATGAGGAGAACATGGAAACACCACCAAGATTGGTGGAACACTAAGCTGTGTTCCTCTGGGTAAATATACTATGAGGATTAATGTTTTCAAACACATACACATTACACCTAAATGGTTCTATGTTGGTTCTCCCTGTGCAGCTATAGCCACATTTAATCTTCTGTGAAGGATTTTAGAGTGCGTAAGGAGTTTTTTCTCGCTTATTATTGGTAAATACGGTATAATTGTCAAAAACTAGACTTTACCTAATTTCTAAAAAAGACATGGAATTACAGACAATCTCGTCAGTAATGGAAATGCTTTGCTGCACAATAGTATTTGTCCTTCAAAGCTTTTCTTGACCCACAATGTTGGAAGGTGTCAAGGATAACAACTTGTCTGTCACAATCAAGTGTCAGTGCTCAACACTGCATCCTCTTAACAGGAGATGATGTCTGGTGTCACCTGCCCAGGGCTACGGCACCACTGCTGTGCTGCATAAAGTCAGCTCTCAAACTGACTTACCATCGCCAGCATTTATTTATATTTGCCCCCCTGGCGAGAGACGAAGTTAGCCTCAGATACATGGCACAGATTCACAGTACTGTAGAACTTAGAAACGCACTGACATTCTGCATATCAGCCCGGTTGGTGTGTGGGTGAAGGTCGATATGTAGAGTTAGAGTTCATATATCACTGACTTTTAATTAAAAATATGTGCTTTCATCTGCTTTTGGAGTGTTTAACCCTTTCAAACCAGTGTTAAGAAAAGTAATTGGCTACTAAACAGACTACTACAATAAAAATAACGCATTGCTTTACGTGGTCAGCCTCGAGTTATTGAGGTTTACTTGAAATATTCATCTGTAATTCTCAGATTAAAACCTCTATGTGGGACCTAATGACCCAAAGCCTGTGCCATGAAGAAGC
>JAFMOD010000138.1:1350704-1375704 GCA_019802435.1 Corydoras maculifer | reverse complement strand
AGGTGTAAGGCTTTCAGCTGCTTTTGGAGAGTTTAACCCATTCAAACTAGTGATAAGAAAAGTAATTGGCTACTAAACAGACTACTACAATAAAAATAACGCATTGCATTACGTCGTTAGCCTCGAGTTATTAAGGTTTACTTGAAATATTCATCTGTAATTCTCAGATTACAACCTCTACGTGGGGCCTAATGACCCAAAGCCTGTACCATGAAGAAGCTTTAATAAAAAACTATTCTTAAGTATATATTCATTCATTCATTCATTCATTATCTTCCACTTTATCCTCTATTAGGGTCGTGGGGCGGGGTTCCCCATGCCCATCCAGGGGAGAACGTTTCGGGCGCTGGGCAGATACACCCAGGACAGGGCGCCAATCTATCACTGGACACACACTCACTCACACAGACACACTCTATATGGGGCAATTTAGATCCATGTTTTTGGACTGTGGGAGGAAACCGGAGAACCCAGAGGAAACCCACGCGGACACAAGAGAACATGGAAACTCCACCCAGATGGGGATTCGAACCGAGAATCCCTAGCGCCGCGAGGCCACTAAGCCATCGTGCCACCTGATGTATATATTATTTTACAATTTTTTAATAAACTCATGAAATTGTCGTGAAATCAATACAAAAAAAAAAGTGTCCTTCCTCTTCATCCACAAAAGAACCATCTGAACTTCTCTTGGAAAGGTACACAATAATTTTATTATAACAAACAATATAATTAGCCTTGTAATAATAACGTTAGTATTTAATATTGACATTTATGTAATAGAATAAGAGAGTGTCATCGTGAAATAACATCACAGCTGTGATGATACACGTCACTCGTTAGACAAAGCATCACTGTTATTTTCGGTACATAATTCTTTATCTTCTAATCTTCTAGCTCATTATGGCTTGTTGCTGATTATCTACATCTCCTTTTGTTACAGGCAGTTTGTAAGGTGTCAGATAAACAATCTAAATATTAATAATTAGGTAAATCGTCATTCAAAACAGATATCAATGCAGTGCAGCACAAGCCACAGAGAATAGCCGTGTGGTGATTGAATGTTGTTTCTTATTAGAAATCTGATGGCAGGTGAAACGCAGTGCAGGCACTCGAAATGCTAGCGACTTTAATTGGCTGCTGGCGCAGACGCCACCGTGGTTGATCCTATTCTTGCATGTGAACCGTGACTAAATGCCATGAGATAGAGAAAAATGCTTCACTGATGGTTTATGTGCCACCTCATAACAACCCAACCACCGGCACACAGAGAGGACGCCTGGGAAAAGAATAATACCGATATTAATGAAATGAGTGCGCACGCTAATTTAGAACTTCAGTCCATTTCCATTTTATTTTTAAACTGTATAATGAATGTTCTGCTGTTTTAGGTTAACAGCATGTGAAGCTCATTCATCTAATAAACACTATATTAATCAACTATTTTGGGGACGGACAGTGTTCTAGTGCAATACTAAAAAAAAAAAAAAAAAAAAGACATTTTATTTGATTTAAGATTGAAAAAATAAATAAATTAAAAATATCTGAACTCATACTTACACCCCCCACATACACACAATACATATATATGTCTACACACACACACACACGTTGTCATACATATTGTCATATACATACACACATACACACACCCACACATCACTATTTTTGCATGTCTATATGTAATTTCAGTCCTCTGAATGTCACATACATATTACCATATTGACAATAAAGCAGACTGTCTTTTAATATATATACATTATTGTACACTATTTTTGTCTTATTATTTTACCTGCTTTTTCTGCTAAACCACTCAAGTAGCATGGCTCCACCACTGTATCCTGGTTCTCATAAAGTTTAGTGAAAATAAAACAAAAAAAACCTTCTTACCACTCTCAGTATGACTCGTTCTTTAAGCCGTAATTAACAGTGACATATCACTAAATCCTGACTTACTAAATGCATATTGAGTAACTGTGGTGATATGTCAGAATCATAAGTAAATAGTTTGTACTGCTGTACAGATCGTTTGGAATAAGTGGATGAGGAAAACATCGACGCTTTTTAAAATCTTTTATGTCTTCACTCATTAGAAGTTCCAACCTTATATCTGGTGGTGAAATCTAGATCTAGATCAATTTTCATAAATATCTCTGGAATAAATTCAGCCCTGTAATTATAATGTCTTAAGCTGTAGTAAGGTTATTATCCAACCCAGTTTCAAAAGGACTTGATCAGCTCTGGGCCTGAAGAGTCTCCAAATTAGTCTTTAATCAAGAGCCTGTTCACCAGCTACCTTCCAGCACAGCACATTTGCTTCATGAGCGTAAGTATGTTTTCAAGCCCCTAATTGTAATAATTGTAGACTAGACTGAGGAGCTACCGAACGGCCACGATGCACAAAAAGACCTCTGTGAAGATGATGCAGTCCTGTGCTTCACTGGATTAATGTAGAAGCTGCAGCAAATACATTCATTCATTCATTCATTCATTATTTTCCGCTTTATCCTCTAGTAGGGTCGCGGTGGGGTTCCCCATGCCCATCCAGGGGGAGAACGTTTCGGGCGCTGGGCAGATACACCCAGGACAGGGCGCCAATCCATCGCTGGACACACACTCACACACACATACCCACTCTATTTGGGGCAATTTGGAGAACTCAACTGACTTGATCCATGTTTTTGGACTGTGGGAGGAAACTGGAGAACCCGGAGGAAACCCACGCAGACACGGGGAGAACATGGAAACTCCACCCAGATGGAGATTCGAACCGGGAATCCCTAGCGCTGAGAGGAGAACATGCTAAACACTAAGCCACCGTGCCGCCCGCAGCAAAAACACATCTATTCATTTATTTATTCATTCATTATCTTCCGCTTTATCCTCTATTAGGGTCGCGGGGGGGTTCCCAATGCCCATCCAGGGAAGAACGTTTCGGGCGCTGGGCAGATACACCCAGGACAGGGCGCCAATCCATCGCTGGACACACACTCACACACACATACCCACTCTATTTGGGGCAATTCTGAGAACTCAATTGACCTTGATCCATGTTTTTGGACTGTAGGAGGAAACCGGAGAACCCGGAGGAAACCCACGCGGACACGGGGAGGACATGGAAACTCCACCCAGATGGGAATTCGAACCGGGAATCCCTAGTGCTGAGAGGAGAACATGCCAACCACTAAGCCACTGTGCTGCCCGCAGCAAATACACATCTATATATAATAAATATCTAAATATATAACACGCACAGACCTTCACCTGCGACATATTAAACATATCGAGCGTTCTGGATACTTACGAGCAGATTAATCATCATCCAGAGAGCAAACTGAGGTAAACAAGTGATACGACATAAGCTGCCCGTCATTTCTTTCTCGAGATTTTAAAAGTCGGGTGATTATTATTTAGGTCTTGCTGAGCCGTATGTATACGGAGGACTCGACTTCTCTTACATCGATAGGAAATCGCGAACAGATGACGATCCGGCGAGCGGTCTGCCGTGATGGGTGTCAGGGCTTTAAATTAAATTTTACGCATGAACCAAACGCAATACGTATCTGTGACTGCGAAACAGGCCGTGTCTAAAAAACGTACAGAGGTTCTGTTTGTAATATGCAGGACAAATATATTGAATGTTAAATAAATAATGAGATTTCGTCGGCCTAAAACCCAGGCCTCTTTGATGTTGGATTAACGATAAGAACGCACTTTCTATTCAAACCACATTACAAAAAAAAAACAAAAAAACAATACAATTAAATAGACTTATTTAGACAGTATTCATTTTCTAAGTGGTTGTCGTCATTGAAGAGCCGTGTGGAAACCCACGTTAATAAGATTTATATCTAAACCAGAGTGAATATCTCAAGGAAAAACAAAAAAGGCCTTTGTGTTTTTATTTAATACAAGTACGTTTATTTTTTTGGACTAAAGAATCTTCTAAGGCATTTTAAAGGCTTGTGAAGAACTGTAGTGAAATTAATTATTAAATATGACAAGAAAATATGCAGAATGTCGTTCAACATCTGGCTTCGGAGACATTTCCATAAGATTGAAGCTTACAGTGGACCCACAGACAGTCACACTGTTGAAATCACACATATGAATAAACAAAAACGCTGTTGGGCTGCGTACAAAATAAAAAATTGTAAATGTTAGATTGCAAGTTAACAGAGCACTAATGTCATGCTGTACCAAGAGAGTTATAGGTTTAAACTGGATTTTTAATTGGAGTGCTTAGCATGTTCTCCTCTCAGTGCTAGGGATTCCCGGTTCGAATCCCAATCTGGGTGGAGTTTCCATGTTTTCCCCGTGTCCGCGTGGGTTTCCTCCAGGTTCTCCGGTTTCCTCCCACAGTCCAAAAACATGGATCAAGGTCAATTGAGTTCTCCAAATTGCCCCATATAGAGTGTGTGTGTGAGTGAGGGAGTGTGTGCCCAGCGATAGATTGGCATCCTGTCCTGGGTGTATCTGCCCAGCGCCCGAAACATTCTCCCCTGGATAGGCATGGGGAACCCCCCCGCAACCCTAATAGAGGATAAAGCGGACGCTGGGCAGATACACTCAGGACAGGACACAAATCTTTTGCTCACACACACACTATAAAAGGAACAATTTAGAGCAGTCAATTCACCTTCAATCCATGGTTTTGGACTGTGGGAGGAAACCGGAGAACCCGGAGGAAACACACATGGACACTGGGAGGACATGGAAACTCCACCCAGATTGGGATTCGGGCAGATAGACCCAGGACAGGACGCCAATCTATCACTGGACACACACTCACTCACTCACACACACACACACACACACACAGACACACTCTATATGGGGCGATTCGGAGAACTCAATTGACTTGATCGATGTTTTTGGATTGTGGGAGGAAACCGGAGAATCCGGAGGAAACCCACGCGGACACGGGGAGAACATGGAAACTCCACCCAGATCGGGATTCGAACCAGGAATCCCTAGTGCTGAGCGGAGAACATGCCAACTACTAAGCCACCATGCCGCTAAAAGAGATACTACACCTCATTAAGGTGTAGTAAAAGGGGAGAAAATCAGTTTCAGAAGATTGGTTTAAAAATCTCATTCATTTTCACCTCTGAAAATCCTGCTTAGACCCAAAGTGCCCAATGTGGGCATAACAAAGACTACAGAGTGACGCACGGCTCGGGCGGTCTTAGTCACACTGCTCACGAACGGCTTCAACTCGAAAAACGAGCACAGACGCATCGCTTCCGCTTCCAGAGCCGTGGTTCATGGATTCAGACCGGGATGCTGACATGACAGAACCAGAGCGAGGCGATAGTAAAACACTCCACAGGGTCCGACAGCAAGAGGTGGGACGCCTGATCTGAAGTAAGTGGCTGAACGCATGTATTAGAAATGAGCGTGGTGTAGTTGCTGTTCCAATTCATCCCCAGTCTTTAGTGTGGGTGAAGTTCATTGCTCTGTTTGGGCTGCTAAAGTTCCTCCTCAAAGAATATTACCAAATACTGGGTGAATCACTTGGCGGTGGCGGATGAGTCAGTAGATAAAATACGCTTCTATTGGTGTACGAGATGTGGACGGATGAGGTGGATGTCGCAGGAAAAACGGAACAGAATAAACTTTAAAAAAAAATAAAAATAAAATGGTTCTTTTTGAGGGCGGCACGGTGGCTTAGTGGTTTAGCATGTTCTCCTCTCAGCGCTGGTGATTCCCGGTTCAAATCACAATCTGGGTGGAGTTTGCATGTTCTCCCCGTGTCCAAAAGCGTTCAAAAACTTGGGTCAAGGCCATTTGAATTCTCCAAATTGCCCCATATAGAGTGTGTGTGTGAGTGAGTGTGTGATAGATTGGCGTCCTGTCCTGGGTGTATCTGCCCAGTTCCCGAAACGTCCCCTGGATGGACATGGGTAACCCCCCCACGACCCTAATAGAGGATAAAGCAGAAGATAATGGATGGATGGATATTTTTCAGGTGGCCTTAGTGCCGGGGTCCGAACCATTAACAGTACAAGGTATGGACAAAACTTTTGACAAATACTCCGAATAAGGAGACGGATTGAAAAAGTGGGTGTGGTTGATCATGTCCATGTGGCTCGCTCATTTGAAGGCGGTTTGTTAAGAAGGTGGTGCCAATCGCTTTGCGTTGGAGAGACCGGCAATGTGTAAGGTGCTGATGGAACCGTACAGGATGGAGCCGGAAGTGTGCGTGGGATTGATTTGAATTTATTTGCAATGGCAGCACGCCGTGTAATCCTCTTGCGCCAGTTCTTAGCGCAGCGTGGCGTGACCGCTTACGCCCCGATCTTCCACCTGCGATGTTTTGTTCCTTCGCCTAAAGAAGGGATCAAGCTCCGTGGATGTCACACAGATTCAGACCTGGCGGCGACGCTGTGTGTGATTCCTGACAAATACTTGCAGTTTTTAAATGCTGTGTGAACTTCATCATGAGGGGAACTTCATTCAAATGGAACCATCCATCCATTATCTTCTGCTTTATCCTCCACTAGGGTCACGGGGGGGGAGGGTCACGGGGGGTGGTTTCCTCATGCCCATCCAGGGGAGGACATTTTGGGCGCTGGGCAGATACACCCAGGACAGGGTGCCAATCTATCACTGGACACACTCACTCACACAGACACAGTCTATATGGGGCAATTTGGAGAATTGACCTTGTTCCATGTTTTTGGACTGTGGGAGGAAACCCACGCGGACACGGGGAAGACATGGAAACTCCACCCAGATTGGGATTCGAACTGGGAATCCCTAGTGCTGAGAGGAGAACATGCTAAATCACTAAGCTTCCGTGATGCCCCACCTGAATAATAATGTCCAAAGCAAACTACAAGTATCCCAACGTGGTTGGTGTCAGAACTCACCCCATACACCCCCCCCTTCCTGAAGCAATTAGGGTTAAAGGCCTTGCTCAAGGACCTACACATTGGTAACTTCAGTTAATCAGGGATTAGAACTCACAACCTTCAGATTGATAGCCCAACACCCAAACCACTGTGACACCCATACCCAACGTAAATCTCACTTGGTGCTTGGTTATGCAGAAACAGAAAAAGGCCTTCCCCAAACTGTTGCCTCCATTGGATAATAGCATAATAAAATCTAAATAAATAGTAAACAGACATTAAAATAAATAATAATATTTTAAGAATGTGATTCAGTAATGAGGAGAGGGTGTCCAAAAACATTTGGTCATATATTGTATAACAGGGTGGGGAAACATGTAAAGAAGGAAAAATGAATTGTGCTAATAAACAATATTAAAACTGAATACGATCTGGGACTCTGTGTGTGTGTGTGTGTGGGGGGGGGGGGGGGGGGGGGGGGGGGGGGGGGGGGGGGGGGGGGGGGGGGGGGGGGGGGGGGGGGGGGGGGGGGGGGGGGGGGGGGGGGGGGGGGGGGGGGCCCCCCCCCCCCCCCCGCCCCATCTCAGCGAGCCATTTCCAATCAGGGCCGAGTACGTGGGAGATATTTTTAACCAAATCAATCCACGTGTTAAAAAGACAGACTCGTCGGGTTTTTAAACTCTATTCATCAACGGTGGGGAAAAAAAAATAAATAAAAAAATAAAATAGAGCCACGCCAGCCGACCCGCCAAGTGAGCGGGATGGAACTCTTGACACGGACACTTCATCCCCTGCTAAATGAAAAGAGCGTGTTCCACGAGGCTCTGGTGTACAGCTATTAGGAGGCTGCATGAATCTACATTGCTAAGTGGAAGTGAAGAGCTCTCCAGTGTGAGAAGCCACTTACTCCAGGACAAGAATTGATGGCAAAACATATTTTGTGTGGTGTGACACATAACTGTTGTCTCCGGCTGAGGATAATGCTGCGGGGGGAACTTTCTGAGATGACATCCACAGTCATATCAGTGATACTGGACGAGGAACTTCTACATACAATATCATTTGAACTTTACCATTTTAAACCCATCCATCCATATCCTCTACTAGAGTCGGGGGGGGGGGTGTATTTCGGGAGTTGGGCAGATACACCCAGGACAGGGCCCCAATCTATCACTGGGCACACACTCACACACACAGACACACTCTATATGGGGCAATTTGGAGAATTCCATTGACCTTGATCCATGTTTTTTTGGACTGTGGGAGGAAACCGGAGAACCAGGAGGAAACACACGCGGACACGGTGAGAACATGGAAACCACCCAGGTTGGGATTCGAACTGAGAATCCCAGACGCAGAGAGGAGAACATGCCAACCACTAAGCGACCGTGCTGCCTCAACTATTTTAAATGTTCTGAAAAGAGCAAAACGGAAATCCTGGGAAAAAGCATGTTAGCATGTTCTCCTCTCAGCACTAGGAACTCCCGGTTCGAATCCCAATCAGGGTGGAGTTTGCATGTTCTCCCCGTGTCCGTGTGGGCCTCCTCCGGGTTCTCCGGGTTCCTCCCACAGTCCAAAAACATGGATCAAGGTCAATTGAATTCTCCAAAATGCCCCATGTAGAGCGTGTCTGTGTGAGTGAGTGTGTGCGTGAGTAAATGAGTTTCCATGTTCTCCCTGTGTCTGCGTGGGTTTCCTCCGGGTTCCTCCTACAGTCCTAAAAATATAGATCAAGGTCAATTGAATTCTCCAAATTGCCCCATATAGAGTGTGTCTGTGTGAGTGAGTGTGTGCCCAGTGATAGATTGGTGCCCTGGCCTGGGTGTATCTGCCCAGCGCCGAAAATGTTCTCCCCTGGATGGACATGGGGAACCCCCCAACGACCCTAATAGAGGATAAAGCGGAAGATAATGGATGGATGGATTCTTCGTCTCCTGTGGCTTTCTGTCTTTTGCGGTTGGGTCAGGTAGAACCGCTGACCGCTCCACAGGTATTTAGTTTGGAAAAGCTTCAGCCTCCACAGTTTACACGCAACATGCTTCCTCTGAAAAGCCAGCTTACAGTTTAAGAGTAAAATAAAAATAAAAGGGAGTCTGATCTGTGCTCATGCTCAAAGCTTATTTCTCGGATTGTCAATAAGCATGAGTTCAATGGTCTGTTTGTTACATGACCCACTCGATGAAGGACGGACTCGCAGGAATTCGGCATTTATTTATTATTTCTCTTGCAGAGACTCCCTCACAGCCCCCCTCATTGTCTGCAACGATTCGGTACGAAAACACTTTACAGCAGCAGAAAAAGGAATGCAATAAAGTCGTTATTACACCGTATTCAGCGAGCCAGCTTCTTTTGTCATAACGGGAGCGTCGGCCCGCCGCTGGATCTGTTAAACAGAGCAGTCCGGTCTAATTAAGACACATTACAATGGAATGCATTGAGCCATCACCACGCCGCCCTGTCCAGGTTCATTTCACAATAATGTCTACAAATTAAATTCATATCTTATCTCAGATCACAAGTGCTTAGTGTGTAGGTCACATGGCCTCTTACATGGTCCCTTAGTGATCTATTAATCAATCAATAATATTGGCAATTTCAGCATTATACAATATTATATATATATATATATATTCATTCATTCATTCATTCATTCATTCATTCATCTTCCGCTTTATCCTCTATTAGGGTCATGGGGGGGTTCCCCATGCCCATCCAGGGGAGGACGTTTCGGGCGCTGGGCAGATACACCCGGGACAGGGCACCAATCTATCCGTGGACACACACACACTCACACTCACACACACACTCTATATGGGGCAATTTGGAGAACTCAATTGACTTGATCCATGTTTTTGGACTGTGGGAGGAAGTTTTTGCGCACTTAATACACATTGCTCTAAATGTGCTGCATCATGGCTGATACAGGTTTAAATAAGATGGGATGATGGGTGGCACGGTGACTTAGGGGTTGGTATGTTCTCCTCTCAGCACTAAGAATTCCCGGTTCGAATTTCAATCTGGGTAGAGTTTGCATGTTCTCGCAAAGCCTGCGTAGGTTTCCTCCGGGTTCTCCGGTTTCCCCCCACAGTCCTAAAACATGGATCAAGGTGAATTGACTTCTCCAAATTGCCCCATATAGAGTGTGTGTGTGTGTGTGTGAGTGAGTGTGTGTCCAGTGATAGATTGGTGCCCTGTCCTGGGTGTATCTGCCCAGCGCCCGAAACGTTCTCCCCTGGATGGGCATGGGGAACCCCCAGACGATCCTAAAAGAGGATAAAGCAGAAGATAATGGATGGATGGATGTTGGGATGACTTGTAAGTCGCTTTGGTAAATAATGCGATTCTAATGTAGAAGAGTCATGTAGAATAGAGTCTGAGTTAGGCTCAAATCTTTGGGATTTTTAGGGAAATTAAAATGCCAGCATTTACACAGTAAAGCATTGTAAACATATTAAAAGCTGAATACATAGAGCACACGGATACAAACAACTCAACAGTACACAATAAACAGAATACCAACCATGCTGTTGCTGAGTGATATTAAAACGAGTTGTTTTTACGTTAGCTTCCTTCAACTGGCAAACCTTTCGCCCACTCCTGAGAGGACTTGCTGCCTGTAAGTACCCACAACAAGCGTGACTGCTGTTCATGTACATGTGGAAGACACGAGGTAGATACTGGTGGGTTCATCACTGATGCTCCCTGCATCACGGTGTTCTTTCACATTAGTGTGTTGGTGGCATAAAATCTTTTCCTATGGAAAGGAAGTTGGTGTTGGAGGTCGATTTCTTTTTTAAAAAACGTAGGATTATGTCAAAGTATTGCTTAATCTGACTAGCTTGCTAAACAGCCCTAACCTGACGTTTACATTTGACACTTTGAGTCATTAGCAGAGCCGGGTTTCGCTGCTATGACGGCATTGCGTTTAAGGTTACAGCATGTGAGCGTAATTAGGATAAGCTTCGTAGAAACTCAATGCTATTATTGTGTGAGAAACTGTGAGACAATGGGGTTGGTTAGTTGATGGTTTATCAGGTGTTCTGAACAGGGGTAAAAACAGGGCAGAGGAGGCGTTCGATTCGCAGGTACATGTCGGGGAAAATGGCGTTTCTTCAAGATTCATGAATGAATGAATGAATGAATGAATGAATAATATCAAGTATAAATTTTCAAATTTATATGTCATTTATGCTCCATGTTGGGACATGTGCGCATAGAAATTCTTAAGGTGAGGCATCAGGATATAAACTCTACATAGAAGATTAAATGAATTCATTCATTCATTATCTTCTGCTTTATCCTCTATTAGGGTCGCAGGGGGTTTCCCCATGCCCATCCAGGGGAGAACGTCTCGGGCGCTGGGCAGATAGACCCAGGACAGGGCGCCAATCCATCGCTGGGCACACATTCACTCACACAGACACACTCTATATGGGGCAATTTTTGAGAATTCAATTGACTTAATCCATGTTTTTGGACTGTGGGAGGAAACCGGAGAACCCGGAGGAAACCCACGCAGACACGGGGAGAACATGGAAACTCCACCCAGATGGGGATTCGAACCGGGAATCCCTAGCACTGAGAGGCGAACGTGCTAAACACTAAGCCACCGTGCCGCTAAATTTAAATTTGGAAGAAGAAATAAAAAAAATTACACATTTGGGTTATATCTGGGTTATAATGCTTCCTTGTAAAACCAAAGCAGCGGCGATGTCACTTCCATGACTTTGGCGTTAAGTACCAAACATAAGATCCGCTTAGATATTGGGCCATGGACGCAGCTGACTCCTGTAACACGACCACGAGGCCCTGCCAACAATCCGTGTAAACTTGTCAGAATCTTCAAAGATGATGTGGAACCAGGCTTTCCCCAGAGGGCTGGAGGAATACTGATGTGCTGGTGTAGTTACCATTTTGACAAGGGCAATGAGTAGGGCAAGAATATTCATAAATATTCATAGCAAGACCTGACCACATACAGATGATTGTTTAAAGTCTATATTACACACCATAATACGCGTGTGTGCGCCGGGGGGAATTCCAGTGGCACTGCAAAAATCATGGCTCATTATTGGGCATCAATGTCAGCATCGCAGCAGAAGAACAAAGCAGAACATTAAACAGCTCCGTGTTTCCAATTTACACAAGAATTGTGTGTACGTCCGTCTAAATTGTGAATCTTCCTTTAGAAATGAACGTCAACATTTTATTGGTGTGTCTTTCGAGTAAGAAGTATGCACTATATCACTAAGAACTAAAACCAAGGACAACTTCCACCAATGTAGCCCAGTAGCCTCAAGATTCAATACATTTTGTTTTTTGAGATGAGACACTAAGGGAGGGGTTCCCAATGCCCACCTATGGAAGAACCCAGGACACTCAGACACACTAGATGGGGGTAATTTATATAGAAGCAATTTTAGAGTAGCCAATATGCCGTAAATCGTGTTTTTGGACTGTGGGAGAAAACCGTTGAACCCAGAGGAAACCCACACGGACACGGGGAGAACATGGAAAATCCACCCACTCCAAACCCGTTCAATAAAATAATATTGCTCTTCAATACTCAGCTCTGAGTATTGAAAAGCAATATTATTTTATTGAACTGTCCATCCATTATCTTCTGCTTTATCCTCTACTAGGGTCATGGGGGGGCTCCCATGCCCATCCAGGGGAGAACGTTTTGGGCGCTGGGCAGATACACCCAAGACAGGATGCCAATCCATCACTGGGCACACACTCATTCACACAGACACACTCTATATGGGGCAATTTGGAGAACTCAATTGACCTTAATCCATGTTTTTGGACTGTGGGAGGAAATCTGAGAACCCGGAGGAAACCCACACAGACACAGGGAGAACATGCAAACACCACCCAGATTGGGATTCCAACCAGGAATCCCCAGCACTGAGAGGAGAACATGCTAAACACTAAGCCGCCGTGCCGCCTTACTTTGAACCAATCGGCTAATTTTCTAACTGCCATTAAAATATTCTAAACTCTAGAGACGGTGGTGTATAAAAACTCTAGATGAGCAGCAGTTTCCCAAAACATAATCGAACAAGCCTGCCTGGTGCCAACAAACATGCCATGGTCAAAACGACCGAGATTTAAAAATCTAACTTAAAACCTGCAGACGCACCACACTAACCGACATCCACACTAAAAAAAATCCGGAGACACGTCCATCAGACGCTCGGGGTGCTCATTTCGACTTGTTAGAACATAAATCAGGGTTTTCCCCCACAAATAAGAAAAAGAATGGAATAATCATTGGGTTCGGTCGTGGGATTTTGATGGCAGACGGATTCTCTGCGTTCACGTGTAATTAGAAGCGTACTGTACCGACGACGTCGAGGCATTCAGCACAAACACCCGTATGAGGGATCTGTCAGGTATGCCAATCGATAAG
Source organism: Corydoras maculifer (assembly GCA_019802435.1). Classification (NCBI taxonomy): domain Eukaryota; kingdom Metazoa; phylum Chordata; class Actinopteri; order Siluriformes; family Callichthyidae; genus Corydoras; species Corydoras maculifer. The sequence goes on along the minus strand of JAFMOD010000138.1, from coordinate 1,362,432 downwards.
GTGCTATTCTTGTTACAACAGTTCACAGCCGCACTTGCATCACTGTCTCTATGACAACATCAGTGACCCAGCACATGATGCGAGCCATGCCACCGCCACCGCCGCCACCGCCGCCGCGCTCAAGCGCTCTTCCCTTTTGTCCCGTACCTTCATCTCCCATTTTCACATTTGAATTGTTGTCATTCTGGCTGGTGCTGTATTTATAAACTGGATTTAGATTCGGTTCCTCTGTGTATTGAACGCATTCCTACGATTTTAAATCTTTTTTTTAATAATAAAATGTGTAAATACTAATTCTGACGGACATTTTTCAGTTTTCAGCACACTTATCCATCCATCCATTATCTTCCCCTTTATCCTCTAGGGTCGCGTGGGGGGGGGGGGTCCCCATGCCCATCCAGGGGAGAACGATTCGGGCGCTGGGCAGATACACCCAGGACAGGACACCAATCTATCCCTGGGACACATACACACTCTATATGGGGCAATTTGGAGAATTCAATTGACCTTGAATCCATATTTTTTGGACTGTGGGAGGAAACCGGAGAACAGAGGAAACCCACATGGACACGGGGAGAACATGGAGACTCCACCCAGATGGCTTAGTGGTTTAGCATGTTCTCCTCTCAGCGCTAGGGACTCCTGGTTCGAATCTCCATCTGGGTGGAGTTTCCATGTTTTCTCCGTGTCCGTGTGGGTTTCCTCCGGGTTCTCCGGTTTTCTTCCACAGTCCAAAAACATGGATCAAGGTCAATTGGATTCTCCAAATTGCCCCATATAGAGTGTGTCTGTGTGAGTGAGTGTGTGCCCAGTGATAGATTGGTGTCCTGTCCTGGGTGTATCTGCCCAGCGCCTGAAACGTTCTCCCCTGGATGGGCATGGGGAACCCCCCCCCCCCCGCAACCCTAGTAAAGGATTAAATGGAAGATGGATGGATGATATTCATATGTATCTATCGCTGCTTTTAAGGATATGACTCACAATTGACTTCCATTCAGTTGTAGAGCGATCTAACATATTTGATCCTAAATCCTCAGCCCTGGATCACAGGATGGGACACAGTTTTATGATTCTGACATCAGAACATTAAGTCCTTTTTCCTGAAATGAAGCTGAATGAAGTAGTGTGGTTTAAAATAAAGGCTTTTCTTGTGGTTCGGCACATGTAGTACAGTGGAGTGTAGGGATAGGCTATAAACCCTTAAGTCTGAAAGCACAGCGAAGGATGAATGACATATTGCATATGTTCAGTGTCTTGCAGATGTAATAAAGAATGACTTAAACACACAAACACACACACACACAAACGATGGTAAGTGTGAATATAAACCTTTCAAAAGTCTCGACGACAAATCACTAAATCTTAAAAAAAAAACTTCTTGAGTGTATCATCAGTATAACTTTAAAAGTTCAGACCTTTTCTATGTCTCTAATTCTGCTTACTTAGCGCTAACTGTTCGTTGCTTGATCGTTCCATCTGCTGTTGTATATGTACATACAATCCTGGCTGCCTCAGTCAGGATAAACAACCATTACCTATCCAAACTAATTGATTCTTTAGTTCCATCGGTAACCAAACCCTAACGATGAGTAACAAACTAAAACAAATCACCGTAAAGGACACGAACGTCTGAGGCATCCAATGTGCAGACTGAAAGCACATCCTCGCTCGTGACCCAAAATCCTGCTCGTTAGTCCCAGGGTTCGTCTTGCACCTCTGTCGGCGTCTGTCCTCGTCCATGATGGTGCTGATGGACCTTCCTTATGGAGATCAACCTTCATCTTTTGCATGAAGAATCTGAGGTGATTCATCATCCAAAATGATTTGCGTTCTTAAGAAAAAAAAACAGACAGCTTCTCCGATAAAAATGAGTCACAGATAAAGAAGAAAGTACCAAGAAATACTTAGAAATCCATGACTCTGTTTACTGACCAGATTGGGTTTATATTAAAGCTTTTTTACTGTTCCATCCATCCATTACCTCTCTTAGGGTCGCGTGGGGGGGGCATGCCCTAGGGGAGAACGTTTCGGACGCTGGGCAGATACACCCAGGACAGGGCGCCAATCTATCACTGGACACACACTCACTCACACAGGCACACTCTATATGGGGCAAGTTGGAGAATTCAATCGACCTTGATCCATGTTTTTGGAAACCGGAGAACCCGGAGGAAACCCACGTGGTCACGGGGAGAATATGGAGACTCCACCCAGATTGGGATTCGAACTGGGAATCCCTAGCGCTGAGAGGAGAACATGCTAAACCACTAAGCCAGCGTGCCACCCTGTTTTTACTGTTCCATCCATCCATCCATTATCTTCCGCTTCATCCTATTTTAGGGTCGGGGGGTTCCTCATGCCCATCCAGCGGAGAACGTCTCGGGCGCTGGGCAAATACACCCAGGACAGGGTGCCAATCCATCGCTGGGCACACACTCACTCACACACACACACTCTATATGGGGCAATTTGGAGAATTCAATTGACCTTGATCCATGTTTTTGGACTGTGGGAGGAAACCGGAGAACCCGGAGGAAACCCACATGGACATGGGGAGAACATGGAGACTCCACCCAGATTGGGATTCGAATCGGGTATCCCTAGTGCTGAGAGGAGAACATGCTAAACCAGTAAGCTAGCGTGCCGCTCTGTTTTTAATGTTGTTTAGTAAAAAAAATGTAATAAATTAAAAAATGAGGACAGAATTGGATAACTGGCAGCAAAATATGGTGTGATGGGTAAAAGGTTGATGATTCAGCAAATAATCAGCAGGATGAAGCCTGTGATTTAGAACCAACACCCAACGGACATGCTCATGAAAAAATCAATAATTTCTTAATATAAACAACAAACTCAATCAACATGTAAAATAGCCAAATAAAAACCTTATTAGTAAATTTATAAATATCCTGTTTTGTGCAATTGCCAAAATCCAATTACACACTTTTTGCAGACACTTTTATCCAAAGTGACTTACAACTTACATCCCAACTGGGATTTGAACCCACAACCCTTGGATTGTTTACGCAACACCTTAACTACTGAGCTATAACGTCAAAATACGTGTTTTTGGTGAACATCTGCACATGCATCTGGTGTAGCTGCTTTTTTAATTAATTAATTAATTTTTATTATATATATATTTTTTTACTGTATTCCACGTTCTGCATCATACTGTCACAATTCAAATCTGTGGTACAAAAGCAAAGGTTTAACATTTATTAACACCCCCACCACACACACACACACACACACACACACACACACACACACACACACACACACACACACACACACTGATATAAATCCTTTAAACGTTTTCCATTTATTAAAGTTTACCACAGAAGGATTTTGAAATTCAGGAGTTGACTTTGCATGAATAATAAGAAGAAAAAAAACAAAAAAAAAACGAATGAGCTTTCAATGAATATCAGAAAAGAGTAAAGTTTTCATATTTCATCGCAGTTTGTGTCAAACGTAGATTTATGCGTGTGGTTAGTTTAAAATAAGGGAGCTTAAAATCAGACCTGTTACGGGTCTGCGCAGCATCCTTCAGCGATGTGATGAATTATGGGAGTTCTATTGCGTGCTGGCACATCACCAGCTGGTACATCCTCTGCGTTCGGACCAGATCAAAAACCCATCATTTTACTGTTTTCTTTAAGTAATTGGGAAAGTGAATTTGTAAGTTGGCAAAAGATGTCAGGAAAAACAATCAAATTAAAAAAAAAATTAAAAAACGCATGCAAGAACAAATTAACACAACATAACAATGGTATGATTTAAGAACCATCCATCCATCCAATATCTTCCAGTTTATCCTCTACTGGGGTTGTGGGGGGAAGGGGGGGGGGTTCCCCATGCCCATCCAGGGGAGAAGGTTACGGGGGCTGGGCAGATACACCCAGGACAGGGTGCCAATCTATCACTGGGCACACACTCACTCACACACACACTCTAAATGGGGCAATTTGGAGAATGTTTTTGGACTGTGGGAGGAAACCGGAGAACTCGGAGGAAACCCGCGCAGACACGGAGAGAACATGGAAACACCACCCAGAGCACTGAGAGACGAACCACTAAGCCACGGTGTCTTAGAACCATCCATCCATCCATTATCTTCTGCTTCATCCTCTAATAGGGTCGGGAGGTGGGGGGGGGTTCCCCTTGATGCCCATCCAGGGGAGAAAGTTTCGGGTGCTGGGCAGATATACCCAGGACAGGGTGCCAATCTATCACTGGGCACACACTCACTCACACTCACAAACACACTCTATATGGGATCATTAGGAAAATTCAATTGACCTTGAGCCACGTGGACACAGGGAGAACATGCAAACTCCACCCAGATTGGGATTCGATCCAGGAATCCCTAGAGCTGAGAGAAGAACATGCCAACCACTTAGCCAGTGTGCTACACACCAATACTACAATAATAAATAATATTTAGGTTAGTATTACGTTTCCTTCATTAAATAATGTATACAATCTACATATGAAGACGGCACGGTGGCTTAGTGGTGTAGCATGTTCTCCTCTCAGCACTAGGGATTCCCGGTTCGAATCCCCATCTGGGTGGAGTTTTCATGTTCTCCCCGTGTCCGCGTGGGTTTCCTCCGGGTTCTCCGGTTTCCTCCCACAGTCCAAAAACATGAATCAAAGTCAATTGACTTCTCTAAATTGCCCCATATAGAGTGTGTATGCGTGCGTGTCTATGTGAGTGAGTGTGTGCCCAGCGATAGATTGGCGTCCTGTCCTGGGTGTATCTGCCCAGCGCCCGAGACGTTCTCCACTGGATGGGCATGGGGAACCCCCCCCCCCCCCGCGACCCTAATAGAGGATAAAGCGGAAGATAATGAATGAATAAATGAATCTACATATTATTGAAAACAACTATAGTATGACCACAAATCATAACGTAACGCTCCATCTACCAATCTCAGTAGATGATTGGTACACGCTTCAGCTTCCGAGCGAAGTATAGGTGATGTCGGAGGCATGAGGGTTTCTATATTCATACTGAGAAGTGACCCACTCATTGCATCACACTTATACAATCTGACATCTAGGACCAGCAATGCTGAAATGTCACCCCTCGGAGCAGTCGCCCCCCACCTGTGCAAGCCTACCATGTGCTGCATCACCTTGGCGTGAGGAGGCTGGCGTGAGGACTTTGATAATGCTGCCCTTTCACAGCAAACCCCCCCCACCACCACCCTTCCCCCCCCGGGGGAACAAATCCACAATGCAGAGGAGCACCTCAAAATGTCAATGGTCAATCACAACAAATAATCCACTCAAAATGGCAAGAGGAATAAAAAATAAGGCTTCAGATCTTCATGAAGGTCTTGTTGGTATGAAGAAGATTGAAATGACTTTACAGGAAATAAATTGAAAAATGAAAAAAAGAAAAGAAAAGAAAAAAAAAAGGCCAGGCATCACAGGATGAGTAAAAAAAAAAAAAGTCTGTAAATGTCATACAATGTATATGTAAATGTAATTAGCTACTCAGCCGGGTATGTTTTGTGTTATACAGGTTAATTGGAGTTCTAATTAATCAGAGTACGGTTTTACTTTAAGAGGTCATGAATGGTATGGTATGAATGGTATTGGGAGCAGCACAGGCCTGGAGGCTTTACTGCATTACTTTAATTAGGATTATTTATTACAACAAGGAACAGCTGGGGGTGGCAAGGTGGTTTAAAGGTTGGCATGTTCTCCTCTCAGCACTAGGGATTCCCAGATCGCATCCCAATCTGTGTGGAGTTTTCATGTTCTCATGTTCTCCCCGTGTCCGCATGGGTTTCCTCCGGGTTCTCCGGTTTCCTCCCACAGTCCAAAAACATGGGTCAAGGTCAACTGAATTCTCCAAATTGCCCCATATAGAGTGTGTGTGAGTGAGTGTGTGCAGAGATAGATTGGTGTCCTGTCCTAGGTGTATCTGCCCAGCGCCCAAAACGTTCTCCTCTGGATGGGCATGGGGAACCGCCCCCTCCCACGACCCCAATAGAGGATAAAGCGGAAGATAATGGATTGATGATGATGATCACACCCAGGACAGGATACCAATCTATCACTGGATACACACTCACTCAAACACACACACTCACTCACACAGACACACAGTATATGGGGCAATTTGGAGAACTCAATTGACCTTGATCCATGTTTTTGGACTGTGGGAGGAAACCGGAGAACCCAGAGAAGACCCACGCGGACACGGAGAGAACATAGAAACTCCACCCAGATTGGGATTCGAACCGGGAATCCCTAGCGCTGAGAGGAGAACATGCCAACCACTTTGCCGCCCTCCTTTAAAACAGTTTACTTTTAATCAGTCCAAGTGTAAATAGACCTCTTAACAGAAAAGCATATATAATACAAAAAACATATATAATATTCAACCAGTGCTAAATATTAACATGAACATGAATAAGTAATAGTTCCAAATCTATAAATAAAAATAAAGCCTCAAGCTGTCCAGCCAAGTCCATATCATATAAACTATATAAATATAAAATATATATATATATATATATATATATATATATATATATATATATATATATATATATATATATTCATTTATTAATTATCTTCCGCTTTATCCTCTAGTAGGGTCGCGGTGGGGTTCCCCATGCCCATCCAGGGGAGAACGTTTCGGGCGCTGGGCAGATAGACCCAGGACAGGACGCCGATCTATCACTGGGCATACACTCACTCACACAGACACACTCTATATGGGACAATTTGGAGAATTCAATTGACATGATCCATGTTTTTGGACTGTGGGAGGAAACTGGAGAACCCGGAGGAAACTCACGCGGACACGGGTAGAACAGGGAAACTCCACCCAGATGGGGATTCAAACCGGGAATCCCTAGTGCTGAGAGGAGAACATGCTAATCACTAAGTCACCATGCCGCCTTATATATATATATATATATATATATATATATATATATATATATACACACACACACACAATATAAACAGAGGGATGTAAGCTCTGTCTGCAGCTGTATGCCTTTAAATACTCAAATAAAAGCAATAAACTACTCTGATTACTTTCCTTCTCTGCTGATAAACTTAATAACGTTAATATAGATAACGGGGCCGATCCATTTATCAGCTACATCAAGCCCCTTTACACTGGCCAGTCACATTTTTTTTCCAAATGCAATTTATTATTTATGCTCCGGCTTCATTAAATATGTAATGGATGCTGTTCGCTAATAGATGAATGTCCTTATTGTTCTTTTTATCCATACTTTGTCCATTTGCCGGGCACTTTGTCACAGAGAGTGCTGCTAAAACGTGGGTTTCGTTTTTGAGTGTGGCCGCACGAAGCCCATTCTCATGTGCGCCACGTTTCTTTACGATGTTGCAGTTCATAAAGACCGTCGCTGTTTATCAAAGGTAATAAATAGGTGCAGACAGCCTTGGAAGTCGCTGGCAAGCCAGTCGGACGCACGGAGACTAAAAAGGTGTGCTGCCCAGATTGTTTACCAGAGAGACGTTCGCCAGCACTTTAATTTACCGTTACTGTCAGCGGCTGACATCACACTTAGCGATGAACGAACACGAGTTTGCTTGATTGCTTTTTCCTGCGAATCGCTCGTAAGGCGTTAATTATTCTGTACAGTGAGTGTATGTATAGTTTTCATCAAATGACGGGTCACATGACACATGGGTGAAGAGGAGCCTTGTGATCCTTAATGAGTGATTTGGAGGAAAAGCAATCAAGTAAACTCGAGCCTTGTGTCATTTATAATCATCCAACGCTTAAAATGATCTGATCAGCTGTTCATCCATCCATCCATTATCTTCCGCTTTATCCTATATTAGGGTCGTGGTGGGGTGGGGTTGGGTGGGGGAGAACGTTTCGGGCGCTGGGCAGATACACCCAGGACAGGACGCCAGTCTATCACTGAACACACACTCACTTACACAGACACACTCTATATGGGGCAATTTGGAGAACTCAATTCACCTTGATACATGTTTCTGGACTGTGGAAGGAAATCGGAGAACCTGGAGAAAACCCATACGGACATGGGGAGAACATGGAAACTCCACCCAGATTGGAATTCGAACCGGGAATCTCTAGTGCTGAGAGGAGAACATACCAACCACTAAGCCACCGTGCCGCCCTGATCCATCCATTATCTCCCGCTTCATCCTCTAGTAGGGTCGCGCAGGGAGGGGGGGGGGGTCCGTTTCGAGCGCTGGACAGATACACCCAGGACAGGATGCCAATCTATCACTGGACACACTCACTCACACACACACACACACTATATGGGGCAATTTGGAGAACTCAATTGACCTTGATCCATGTTTTTGGACAGGGAGAACATGGAGACTCCACCCAAATTGGGATTCGAACCGGGAGTCCCTAGCGCTGAGAGGAGAACATGCCAACCACTAAGCCACCGTGCCGTCCTGATCATAACCATTAATTAGAATATACATTATTTAAATACTAAAAATATTTAACATACAGAGAAAAAAAAAGATAAAACTTAAAAATAAAATGTTTTTGTCTAAAGCCTAGGACAGGATGCCATGTTTGTCGCAGCACTCTGCTCGGCGGGACGTGTGTGGGCTAACACACCGTTATCCGTGGGATGTAAAGCCAGTCACTCATTTCCAAGCATAACCCACTTAATGTCAAAGATGGCAGTGGCATCTCTGCCTGTCATAGAACTGCAACTCAACTCACACCGACTCACTGGAGACAGAGTTTACGCAGAGCTGTACTGTCATCGGGTAGCTTTATCAGACTCCGTCTCTCTGTGTCCCTGTAACTCAGGACGTACTTACTGACATGATGTCTATATATTATGAATGTACATTATTTATTTAATAATAATCTCTTGACCACTTTAATTATTGCAGTCATCAATTAAACCCAATCTATCGCTGGACACACACTCACTCACTCACACAAACACACTCTATATGCGGCAATTTTGAGAATGCAAGTGACCTTAAAAACATGTTTTTGGACTGTGGGAGGAAACCGGAGAACCCGGAGGAACCCTACGCGGACACGGGAAACACATGGAAACTTCCAGATTGGGGTTCAAACTATCGCTGAGAGGAAAACATGCTCAACCACCAAGCCACCGTGCCACTTTATTATTATTATTATCCATCCATTATCTTCCGCTTTATCCTTTATTAGGTTCGTGAGGGAGGGGGAGAACGTCTCGGGCGCTGGGCAGATACACCCAGGACAGGGCACCAATCTATCACTGGACACACACTCACACACACAGACACACTCTATATGGGGCAATTTGAAGCATTCAATTGACCTTGATCCATATTTTTGGACTGTGGGAGGAAACCGGAGAACCCGGAGGAAACCCACACGGACACGGGAAGAACATGTAAACTCCACCCAGATGGGGTTTCGGATCGGGCGCCGAATCCCTAGCGCTGAGAGGAGAACATGCCACGGAACACGCCCGGAACATTAAAGGGGTTTAGAAAGAGCAATCAGTACAGATCTCCGCATGGTTAACTATGTGGATTTTGTCCTCTGTAGAGACTCTGATGTGGATTTCGTGGACTATGTGCATTTTGTCCTCTGCAGAGACTCCGAACAATAACAAACCGATAGAATAACGTCTCCATAGTGACTCAGACAGAAGTCAAGGTCACCTGATCAGACATATAGCTACGTAGGACGTCGGAAATGCAAGTGTCAGACTTTTTGTCTCACATTATTCAAGCAGGACATTAAACGGCGGGAACACATCACACAGATCCGTCACCATCACGGCGCGTCATTGTTCAGCGGTATCGCCGCAGTTTAAGGCTGTCGGCGGTGTTCTTGACGAGACAAAACGGAAGCGTGAAGAGCACGAGGTGATGAGATTAAGGTTTTGTGAGCATTTGCATGCCTTCAAATGATGATAAATGACGGCGTCTGATTTATATGAATTTCTCAAAAGCGCAGTATTGATAGACTGACTGCGTGAGACAAAGAAAAAAAAAAAAAAAAAAAAAGAGAATCAATGATGAACAAGCATCAGCCGCTTTATGAAGTAGCAAGTGTCGCTTTAACTCAAGGTCAGAACTTTGCGTGAAGTGAAATTTCTACAGGCGGACGGATGATCGGGGGGGGGGGGGACAGAGAGATATAATGCGTTGTAAACAGCATGTCCCTCGTTGCTGCAGGGGCCGACCTGCGCTCAGATTACACTGCAGGACCGGGAGAGGACAGCCTGTCGTATACTGAACCCCTATGTGTGTTCACTCATTCATTTTCTAACCTTAATCGATTAGGGAGGGTCAATTTGGCAGACAGTTCGAGAGCAGGAAGGCACTCTGGACCGAACACCAATTTCATATAGAAAGTTCACCTATTTGCATAATTAAAGCCGAACATCCATTATCTTCTGCTTTTTCCTCTATTAGGGTCGTGGGGAGGTTCCCCATGCCCATCCAGGGGAGAACGTTTTGGGCGCTGGGCAGATCTATCACTGGACACACACTCACTCACACAGACACACTGTATATGGGGCAATTTGGAGAACTCAATTGACCTTGATCCATGTTTTGGGACTGTAGGAGGAAACCGGAGAACCCGGAGGAAACCCACGCGGACACGGGGAGGACGTGGAAACTCCATCCATATTGGGATTTGAACCAGGAATCGTGCGCCCGCATGTTTACATACAGTTGTCTATAAAAAAAGTTTTAAAAAACATATTGGTAAATGGGGCGGCAAGGTGGATTAGTGGTTGGCATGTTCTCCTCTCAATGCTAGGGATTCCCGGTTCGAATCCCAATGCTGGAGTTTCCATGTTCTCCCTGTGTCTGTGTGGGTTTCTTCCTGGTTCTCCGGTTTCCTCCCACAGTTCAAAAAGATCAAGGTTAATTAAATTGATCAAGATCAAGGTTAAATAAATTCCCCAAATTGCCCCATATAGAGTGTGTGTGTGTGAGTGAGTGTTTGTTCAGTGATAGATTGGCGCCCTGTCCTGGGTGTATCTGCCCAGCGCCAGAAACGTTTTCCTCTGGATGGGGATGGGCATGGGCATGGGCATGGGCATGCCCCCCCCCCCCACACACACACACAATCCTAGTAGAGGATAAAGCGGAGTATAACAGATGGATGGACGTAAACACATCTCTGTCTGTCTTAAAAATGACTTTCAGTCGTAGTGTGAACCTCATTCGGTCCTCTTTAAGAAGACAGAGCATGGTGCAAAGGAGCCATTATAAATTTACACCGGTAGTGCGTCCATCTTTCGGTCACTGCTACTATTACAAAAACGACTGCCCTGGCATTAAAGGGATTAGAGCGTGTCTTCAATATCCCTCACGTCGTGCGACTTTTCCTTTAACTTAATCATTTTCGAGGCGAGTTCCTGATAGCGAGGCTACAGTTTGCTGGCTTCAGCAGGCGGTGGCTCAAATGGGAAGGTTCATGATGCAACATAAACCGCTCCATTTCAGGGACTGCTGCCAGCGAGATCAGAAAAAAAAAAAAAAAAAGCCAAATCCTCCATCTGGAAAACAACCTTAGAGTGACAACTGCAGCAAATCTTGCGGGCTATGTAGGTTGACATGTTCGAGAAGATATAGTGAGCACTCCTCGGGCTTTTTGTGCAGACTGAAAGTGAACGGCGGATTGTATATGGGCGCCAGATAGCGGCGAGTAGGTTGTTCCTCATGAGTAATAGCGTGACACGTCCCCCCCCCCCCCCCC
>JAFMOD010000138.1:1323433-1343433 GCA_019802435.1 Corydoras maculifer | reverse complement strand
GTCCTCTGGAGTCAGATTGCATGGGTTTGCAGTGTGTTCCCAGAAGGAATGAAAGCAGAACTGGTTGGCGGGCCTCCAAAACCAATACAGAGATGGAAATGATGTTGACATTCGGTGTAAAGGGCTTTTCTTAAATTAGGAAATTATGGAAATGGCAGGAACTGGGACTGATTGCAGCGTTAAAATGATTAGTTAAGACACCGGTGCCTTTTAATTCCAACGCCCGTCGAACGCTTCCATGTCCAAATAAAGGTGCGGGGAGTGATGAATTAAGCCAAGATCGTTTGCTTGGTAGATACGCAGTGCTTGTAAAATGTAGACTTGCAACTCTGTAGTATATAATGACTAGTTTATGCTCTTTATGATCGGAGATGACACTCCCAACAGTCGGCTCCACCACTTACCATTGTCTTCTTCTGTAAACTGCATCGCTTTGTCTTACTTTGGGTTTTATTACCCTGCCATTAATGCTTGCACATTCATGGAAGTCTAGATGAAATGAGTTTACCATGCAGAGGCGCACCCATCATACTGACACTTGATAAAGGCTTATCTAAATGAATGTGGGCCCGTCCTGTATGGCACTAGGCAATGCTCTAATATAGCAGCTTCCCGCAGTACCATTCCTTAGTCATAAGCAGGCCTTTTTTTCAGTATATGGCCAATGTGAATGCGAAGGGAATTATTAAAAGCCTCGTCCCATCGAAGTGGCGAAATCTTTCAATCTGCAACGATATAAAACCCAAAACAAACCAAAACTATATGATCCGAGTACACGAGGCAGACGTACAACTGACTCAGAGAACCAGTACATCAGCCATTTTACTTTGAGAACCATTGGGTACGCCAGACGTTGTATCCGCCAGAGTAAAATAATGACTTTGACGTTGATACGTAAAGTACAAAAAAAAGCCATAAACGGATTCGGCAAAGAGAAAGAACACGGGCAATAAATTGTGAACGAGGGTTATTGATTGAAAAGTAAGAAAAGCCGTACGAGCTTGTCACACATATTGGAGCAACGAAAGACACGGGTTGAACTTTCCCTCGAATATCTTCTGTTGGAATGCCAAAAGGTCTGCAAAGCGCATATTGCAGCGAATAGTGAATGCTAAATTAGAGTGAGGTTTGAGATGCAGGACAATTCTACAAATAAAAAGAAAAAAATAAAATGATCTGAAGCTGAAAACACAGAGTGGATCCAAAGATAAAAGCATTTTCTCTGGTTATATTAGACTTGACCCCTGGTTCAGTGTAGACTGACAGTGCAAATTTACTTCATAGCATCAAGAAACACAAGCATTCAAAGAAATACGACAAATAAACAAAATACCATCCACCATAGCTAATGATTATTGGGTAAGAATGCACTGACGATGAGTAGGATTGAGGGTTCATAGAAAAAACATGGCCAGGTGAGACTGAAGAGATCTCCAAATATGAGACTCAAGTAAGAATGAATGAACTTCAGGGCACAAGCCATTCCTAATACCACGCCGAGTACAAATGACACCTTGTCCCCTTTCTAGTACCAGCACAGAACACGCTGACATGAAATGGTGACCCAGTTCAAGACTAATTGCTCAGAATGTGAACGACCACCTGAGGAAAGAGTCTCTCCAGCAAGCGCCCTCTGAAGCTGACAGCGCACTCTTTCTCCAGATGCTGGCTCGACCTATTTTAGCAAACACGTAACCACATGTGGCGGCAGAGGCAGGATGCGCTGCCGGCACGCCAACATGTATGCGGTGTTAAGCTTACTATGGCGTCAGCCTCAATGTGCATGGGGCATCAGGTGCTCTTCGTTTTGGGTTAAAAATTTAGGATTGTTGGGCATCACTCATTTGTTTTCCAACCACCTGCCAATAGGTGGTTTAAGTGAGGTACAGTATGATTATTTGTTATTATAATGGATTTGTACTACAGCAGAGTTAATACATTGCAAGTGGATGCAATATTTTTATTAGTGTGTGTCCCTGCAGGGATAGGCTTCAGCACCCCCTGTAAATGTGATCTGGTTGAAGGATTTGTTGGGCATCAATCATTTGTTTTCCAACCACCTGCCAGCAGGTGGTTTAAGGTTACAGTGTGATTTATTGTTTTATGATGGATTTGTACTACAGCAGAGTTAATACATTGCAAGTGGATGCAATATTTTCAGTGTCTAGAGCCCTGTTCTGGTACCGGCACAGATGATGGTATGGTCCGGGTTCAGGTAGAGAGGGTAGAACCCAGGTCCAGTTTCCTCTTACAATGAAAACATATTCATAGCTAAGCCAAAGACATCAAATTGCCCCCTGGTGTCAATGTGTGCATTGGAGGTATTGTTAACGCATCCTCAGATGAACTGGTGACTTTCATTAGTAAGTGTTTCACTGCAGGGATAGGCTTCAGCACCCCTGTGAACGTGATCCGGTTAACGGATTAAAAAATAATAATAATAAAAATGAATGAACGTTACACCCAGATTGAGGTTCATTCAATACTGTACAAACCTACAGAAACTATTTTGGGCGTGGTAACCCAATTTAACACATGGGATTTAAATGAAAGAAACACATGAAACTTACAACACTCCCAGAAAATCCTCTCAGGATCTAAAAGGTATGTACTGTTTAAGAGTTAGTCGCACCCAAAGGCCTGGAACTGTCAATCATTTCTTCCCTGCCCAAATATCATTTCCCACCAAGAAACACAACATGTAATCTGCGGAGGATACTCTGCATATTAGACAGACACAAAACAAACAGAGCATCTCGGCTCGGACCAGAGAGGTCACTCCGAATTTATGTATTCCTTTCATCTGTGGAACGCTCCTGGGAAGTCGGAGTTAATATAGAGAAGGAATCTAAAAGCAGCTCGAGCTCGTCACGAGCACACTACCCCCCCCCCCAGCCGAACCCGCAATCACCGCAAATCAGAGCCCCGTTCCTTCGAAAAGCCCTTCAGAACATCTTCTGCACACGACGGCTGGTCAATGAGAAGCGTCTAATCGGATGGAAGCCACGTGCTGACCCTTTGGGATTTGAGCAGAAAGGCTGTTGTTAAGACAAACAAAGCAAATTAGCTTAAAGTTCGGCTGATTAATAGTTTGCATCGATGAACTAAAAGCATGTCGACGTGTAACAGGATTTTAAAAGATCGAACTGACCGTACTTCATGTCAATAATAAGCACTTTCACCACACTTCATTTTAATCATAGTCATTGTGAAGGTCAGGCCACTTCCTTTTAAATCTTTAAGCTTTAAGCCTTTATAACTAAATAACTTGAAGTTATTTAGCCGGGATGCTTAAATGACTGATTTTACTTTAGGGGTTTAGCAAAAAAACAGCCATTAGTTACTAATGTCTACTAATGTCCATCCATCCATCCATTATCTTCCACTTTATCCTATATTAGGGTCGCAGGGGGGGGGGGGGTTCCCCATGCCCATCCAGGGGAGAAGTTTTCAGGCGCTGGGCAGATACACCCAGGACAGGATGCCAATCTATCACTGGGCACACACTCACTCACACAGACACACTCTTATATGGGGCAATTTGGAGAACTCGATTGACTTGATCCATGTTTTTGGACTGTGTGAGGAAACCGGAGAACCCGGAGGAAACCTACGCGGACACGGGGAGAACATGGAAACTCCACCCAGATGGGGATTCGAACCGGGAATCCCTAGTGCTGAGAGGAGAACGTGCTAAACCACTAACCCACCATGCCGCCCCTACTAATGTCCATTCCTTTTTTTTTTTTTTTTTTTTTATTAAATCAGTATTTAGATTAGGTTTAGTTAATTAGACTGTGCCCAGCGATGGATTGGCGCCCTGTTTTGGGTGTATCTGCCCAGCGCCCGAGACGTTCTCCCCTGGATGGGCCTGGGGAACCCCCCCCTGCCCCCCTTGACCCTAGTAGAGAATGAAGCGGAAGATAATGGATGGATGTGAAATAGAACAGTCATAAAAACACTACCATGCTCTCATATCTGTTAAGCATCATTTGGATTAGTGCAAGTTGATAGGTTGGTACTAATAACCTAAAACTAAATTCAAGTACACAAATAATTTATGCCCAAACTGTCATACAAGTAACATGTATTGTCAGAGGTATAGAGATCTCTTTACAATCAGATGGAATATTATATTCTTTATGCTTTAAATCCCACTTGTTAAGTCCTAAATATTCAAATAAGAAGAACAACTGAAAGATAATTGGAAGAAACCCAATTCCACCAACATAAAGCCATGAACAGGAGCTTCTTTCTAAATTTGTGAGAGGGCAGTCAGAGGGGGAGTCCAAGAGGCACTTGAAAAGAACTCCAGAAAGACCTTGAAGCAGTGGGTCAAAGGCAAAGCTCCACAGTCGAAGATTCTATTTGCTATGGCAGAATACATTACTGAGGAAAACGTATTTGAAAAAGCCCGAGGACTATTAGGGGAATAAGAGCTGGTCAAACAAGACATCAATCTGATTTTATTCTAAAACTTGGCATGCAGCGCAAACCTTTGCACATGGATATAAAAATACATTCTACATCTACAGTAAAAATGAAAAGGGACAGCGTCACTGGAATGTAAATAATTGAAGAAAAGGTACACAGGGCCGTTTCATAAAAAAACCATGGAGAAATCTGCTGCCATCAACAATGATGATGAGGAAAATAAGATGAGGATGGACCGTCAAGCACCTGGACCAGTGGTTTCAAAACATACTACAAAGCAAATTCAACTGCCGAACTCAGAACACTGGTGTCGCCATTCTGTGGTCCTCATTATGTCCAGATGTGTCACTTCAGGTTCCACGCGGGATTATTATAATGGTAAAAATAAACAGTTTTTTGCCAAAAATGCCCTGTCACATTTATTATAAATAAAAATATTCAGAAGCTGACGCATGTGTTTTTCTGTGTGACATGAGTGAATCGTTATAACAATAATAATGCACTCATTCTACTCTAGTATTAATAATATTAGTAACAGGGTGGCACGGTGGCTTAGTGGTTAGCACGTTCGCCTCTCAGCACTAGGGATTCCCAGTTCGAATCCCCATCCGGGTGGAGTTTCCATATCCTCCCCGTGTCCATGTGGGTTTCCTCCGGGTTCTCCGGTTTCCTCCTACAGTCCAAAAATATGGATCAAGTTTAATTGAGTTCTCCAAATTGCCCCATATAATGTGTGTATGAGTGAGTGTGTGTCCCCTCAGAACCTGTAGGCATTAGACCCAGAGTACCACATATCGGCATAACAAGAACTAGATAAGGACACACAACTCCAGTGGTCTATTTTAAGAGTTTTAAAAAAATTACTTGAAATTGAAATGCAGCAGAAGGCTGGCCGAAAATTATAATTTCATGTAAATGAGAGAACATCATAGAAGGAACACTACAGAACGTACTGACTTCTATATGAAAACACAGCCCTTTTTTCCACTCACTCTGATTATACATTTCCATCCATTATCTTCCGCTTTATCCTCTATTAGGGTCATGGGGGGGGTTCCCCATGCCCATCCGGGGAGAACGTTTGGGTGCTGGGCAGATACACCCAGGACTGGGCACACACTCAGTCACTCACACAGACAATCTGAGTTTCCACGTCCTCCCCGTGTCCGTGGGTTTCCTCTGGGTTCTCCGGTTTCCTCCCACAGTCCTTGAGTTCTCCAAATTGCCCCATATGGAGTGTGTGTATGTGAGTGAGTGTGTGTCCAGTGATAGATTGGTGTCCTGTCCTGCGTGTATCTGCCCAGCGCCCGAATCGTTCTCCTCTGGATGGGCATGGGGAACCCCCCCCTTCCGCGACCCTAATGAAGGATTAAGCGGAAGATAATGGATGGATGAATGGATGGAAGATGTGACCCGTAATGCATAAGTCAACCAAAACCCATTTAAATCCCCCATGACCGTCACAAACGATGTCAGAACACCTCCCACTAATTCAGTTATACTTAATTCAACTTCATACTCAATGCTCATCAGCTGGTAATTAAAGGTGACGCGTCTTTGTTGGGATTAAACTTGGTACCTCGGCCACGTGTAGCATTACGTATGATCAGCTTGCTCGTTGCTCTCCAAGGTCGCAACTCAACACCTGTTTTCTGCATGTTGGTAACACAGCTGGGTATTAAATTCGTACATGCCTCAGCAAACCCTTCCAAAGCTATTATGATGAAGAGTCAACCACACTCGCTCGAGAGGCAAAGAAAAGCATGTTCTTTCAGGGATCGATGGGGCCAGCCTTTGCAGCGTATAAAAAGAACACTACAGTCCAGCTGCTTTTAACCGGCGCTTTTTTGCTCATAGCATGTAATTTAAATTGGCGGACTTTGAATAGAGAGCTTCAGTCTCTTGACAGGTAGACAAGGTCTCTAAGAGATGTGAATCGACCAACTACACAACTATTATTTACACTCCGTAGGTGAGTTTTTTTTTTTTTTTTAACAACAACCCCCAATGGAAACAACCAGCAGTCACTCACGCTACTCATAACACTGTATGAAGGATGAAATTTATTTTATTTAGTTAACAAGCATGATGGCATGTGCCACCGCCCTCTTTTGTAGAAATAACAACTCACACTTTTTTTTTTTTTTTGGATCGTCTGGAAATTCCGGTCTAATCATCCAGATGAGCATTTGAGACATCAGACACCGACGCTGGACGAATCGGGTTCATTTATCCCAAAGCTGTCAGATGGGGTTGGAGTCAGCGCTGTGTGCCAGCCACTCAAGTACTTCAACACCAACTTACCCAACCGTACATCAACGGATCCTGCTCTGTGCACTGCGGCAGCATCAAGTTGGAACCCAAAAGGCCCTTCCCCAAACTGCTCCCAATTAAATTAAAGACTCACTGTTGGCAATAATGCATGGTTAAAAGCCTGATTTGTGGCAATGCGGCTCGAGTCCCCCCCCCCGTAATTAGTATAAGTAGGGTATAAAACATGCCATACTGATAAACGTGCCACTCGTATTGCACCCAGTTTTTTTTTTTTTTTCAATAAATTTAATTAAAACAGATAACATATCTTCACAAAAACGCATTCACTGGGCCTGTGTTCCACTGTGTGTCACCTCCAGCACTGCGAGTCACCTTCATACGTCTCATTTCAATATAACCCAGGGTGAAACTCGGGGTATGCTGTGTTGCATTTTTTTAATCACAAGTGCTAATCAGAATTTGCATACTATCTTGTTCTTGTCGTTAGTGTGCCAGCATAGGTCAGAGTAAAACACCTGCACTGTACAGTGAAGAAGATTAAAAGTTTGACATCTGGTCACTGACACCTATAATGCAGGGGCAGAGAGGAATACATTTATTCATTCGGCCTTAAATATTCATTCAGACCGCGTCAGAGCCAAAACGGAACGTAAGCCCAGCTTACAGAGTGTTAGCTTAAAATACTGTAGGTTAAAGGTCGTTCCTAGAGATGGCGACGGAGAGCCGCAGTGATAGGATTTGAACTTTTTGATCTTGAGCACATAGCATCTCTATCCCTATGTCCATCCATGGGAGAACGTTTCGGGCACTGGGCAGATACACCCAGGACAGGACGCCAATCTATTGCTGGACACCCACTTACTCAGACATACACACTCTATATGGGACAATTTGGAGAATTCAATTGACCTTGATCCATGTTTTTGGACTGTGGGAGGAAACCGGAGAACCCGGTTGGAAACTCACACAAACACGGGGAGAACATGCAAACTCCACCCAGATTGGGATTCGAAGCAGTGCTGAGAGGAGAACATGCCAACCTCTAAGCCACCGTGCCATTGGTCAACAGTGACCCACACCTCTGTCCAAAGTAAAAAACAATTTATAAAGCTGAGATCACGTGATTTGTTATTTAAAATATGATCTTTTATATGGGCGGCACGGCAGTGGTTAGCATGTCCTCCTCTCAGCGCTCAACATGGATCAAGGTCAATTGAATTCTCCAAATTGCCCCATATAGAGTGTGACTGTGTGAGTGAGTGTGTGCCCAGCGATAGATTGACCCCTTGTCCTGGGTGTATCTGCCCAGCGCCCGAAAAGTTCTCCCCTAGAAGGGCATGGAACACCCCCCCCCCCCCCGAACCTAGTAGAGGATAGAGCAGAAGATAATGGATGGATGGATGCTTTGTGTCAGGAAACCTAAGCATACAGTTGGTTCTATCAAAATGTTTATTAAAATAACGTCACAACCTTATAAAACGCACGGTTGCGAGCACATGCTCATTACATTATTCAGGCTGCCCGATCAATACGACGATGATGAAGACATGCAGGGGAGCAGAGTTGCACTGCTGTGTAAGCAGTTTTCCGTGGCAAAGATAAAAATGGATAATATTTATAATGCACGGCACATTCAGAGGCTGGCGTTACCAAGACATGCCAGGAAAGCAGATAACAGGCTTCACAACGAGGTAAGAGCTGAAAAAGCTCAGGGTGGCACATTAAAAAAATTTTTTTTAAAAACTTTCACCCTATTAACATCACTGAGGAACAAGATGGCATGCGTTCACTTACCCGTCAATCACTGTGGCACAAGCCGACAGTGGGAGTCTGTGACCTCATACATATTCATTCATAAATATTTAGCATTTTGAAGTCCGGAATGTAAAAAAAAACATTTTGTATTTTGGCTTTGATTAAATCGACAGTTCGATTCAACCAGACATGGGCATTTTAAAGCCCCGGGGCAACATGCGGCCCTTCGACTGCCCCCGTCTGACCTGTTAGTGGGTTAGAAATGAGAAATCAAATGTAAATAAGTGTACAAATATGTAAATTATGACAAAAAATGGTCGTCTTTTGGGGAAAGAAAATGGTAGTGAATGCTAAACATACAGTAGAACTGCATTTGGTTTCTAATCCATCCATTATCTTCAGTTTTATCCTCTACTAGGGTCACGGGGGTGGGGGGGGGGTGGTGGTTCCCCATGCCCATCCAGCGGAGAACATTTCGGGCTCTGGGCAGATACACCCAGGACAGGACGTCAATCTATCACTGGACACACCCTCACTCACACAAACACAGACACATTCTATATGGGGCAATTTTGAGAATTCCTTGATCCATGTTTTTGGACTGTGGGAGGAAACCGGAGAACCCGGAGGAAACCCACGCGGACACGGGTAGAACGTGGAAACTCCACCCAAATGGGGATTCGAATCGGGACTCCCCAGTGCTGAGAGGAGAACATGCCAACCACCAAGCAAACCGTGCTGCCCTTAATATCCATCCATCTATTATCTTCCGCTTTATCCTCTATTAGGGTCGCGGGTAGGGGGGGTTCCCCATGCCCATCCGGGGAGAACGTTTCGGGCGCTGGGCAGATAGACCCAGGACAGGACGCCAATCTATCGCTGAGCAGACACTCACTCACACAGACACACTCTATATGGGGCAATTTGGAGAATTCAATTGACTTGATCCATGTTTTTGGACTGTGGCAGGAAATCCGAGAACCCGGAGGAAACCCACGCGGACACGGGGAGGACATGCAAACTCCACCCAGATTGCGATTCAAACCGGGACTCCCCAGCGCTGAGAGGAGAACATGCCAACCACTAAGCCACCGTGCCACCCCTCCCAGTTTCTAACGTGGCCCCATAATTAAATTAATTATCCAGCCCGTGGTTTAGACCTAAATATCAGAAGCTAATCAAACCTTATGTGAATCCTGTACAACATTTTAGGCAAGGTAAGACCAAGTGCATATGGAGAGAAGAAAAAAATGTCTTTAATGCCTTCTTTAACCTTCACGCTGGAATTCCGACGTACATTAAAATCGGAAAACCTCATTCCGTCATTTTAAAACATAACAATTCTCTGCGTAAATCAGAAGATTAAAGACAGCCTGACAAAAAAAAGAGTCTGTCTTAAAGTCATATTACAGTTTAATCTCCGGAGAGAATGAGACTCAGACTTCGTCGTCTTCATAATATTGTAATAAGCATTTCACATATCATAGTCGACCCTTGATGAGATAAGCTCATGGCACATTTATTAACATGTTCAGTATCTGCATTGCTAATGCCACCGAGAGCCACTTCTAATGAGACGTTTTATTCAAAATGTGAGAGCTGCGGAATTTACTGCTTTCCGGACTGACTAGAACTGACAAGAAACTAATTATGGGGGTGGGGGGGGGGGGGCTTTAGGATACATTATTTTATTATTTTTTATATAATCAGTCGCGCGAATGTGTTTCATTTGCATTGTAATTTAAGCGGACGCAAACGCAATGCGATCTGTATGTTCATGATTAATAATTCATTTACCATGCAGTTCCACCATTACACTCAGGGCGTGGCTTACACACTGGGCGTGGCAGATCAGTAATTATGGTGCTAGGGTCATACCCAGAGTTCAGCACAGTTTCACACAATAAGTGAGGCCTTTATTGCTTGGGGGTGGCTGTATGACTGACTGACCCGGTGTTTTGACCCTGACCATCTAGTTTCAACTTTAGTTCAATAAAGAAAAGAATAAAGTGTTTGCCAGGGGCGGCACGGTGGCTTAGTGGTTGGCATGTTCTCCTCTCAGCACTAGGGATTCCCGGGTTCCAATCCCAACCTGGGTGGAGTCCCCATGTTCTCCCCGCGTCCGCATGGATTACCTCCGGGTTCTCCGGTTTCCTCCCACAGTCCAAAAACATGGAGAAACGTCAATTGAGTTCTCCAAATTGCCCCATATAGAGTGTGATTGTGTGCCCACTGATAGATTGGTGCCCTGTCCTGGGTGTATCTGCCCAACACCCGAAATGTTCTCCGCTGGATCAGCATGGAGAAGCCCCCCTAGTACAGGATAAAGTGGAAGATAACAGATGAATGGATAAAGAGTAAACTGATGATATATAAATGTACAGTAGTCAATTTGTTCCTACGTGAACATCGTTAAACTTGTTGCTCTGTACTTTAATGATCCGGGTTTTATTTTGGTGGTTAATTGATCTTAGGACAGCAGGGTGCAGTGTTCCTGGAGTCAAGTTCACTCACTGTGCACTCTATACCACACATCCGCAAAGAGACAGATGCATTTGCAGTTGCACAGCGTGTGTTATTCCGAATGAATCCTTGAATCGATCGGTGCTCATAAGACGCTGTATGCAAAACGCTCAGTAAACAAAGTTACCACATTAGTAAAAATTCCAGCAGCACTACTGTGTCTGATCCAGGACAAGACACACCATCTTACCACCACAGTGTTAGTGTCAGTGCAATGCTGCAAATCATCCAAATGACACTGGCTTAGCGTGTAAGCATTCTAATTCATTCATTCATTCATTCATCATCTCCCGCTTATCCTCTATTAGGGTCGCGGTGGGGTTCCCCATGCCCATCCAGGGGAGAGCGCTGGGCAGATAGACCCAGGACAGGGCGCCAATCCATCGCTGGGCACACACTCACTCACACAGACACACTCTATGTGGGGCAATTTGGATAATTCAATTATTTTCATCCATGTTTTTGGACTGTGAGAGGAAACCGGAGAACCCGGAGGAAACCCACGCAGACACGGGGAGAACATGGAAACTTCACCCAGATGGGGATTCGAACTGGGCATCCCTAGCGCTGAGAGGCGAACGTGCTAACCACTAAGCCAACTTGCCGCCAGTATTCTAATTATTAATATTAAATACTATTTATAAAACCCCGCGAGACGTTGATGATCGTTATTTCATCTTCTGTGCACAAATTTAAACTCCTGTTACAACAAATTAAATTTGTCAAACTGCCTCACTTTCTCCATTAAGGGTTAAAAGTCTGGGCAGAAAGAAAAGAGTCCCTAACCTCTGAGGATGCTCTATGACCTTGATAATAAAAGGAAATTGTGCTCTTTTTCTGGTGGAAGAAATTGCAGTGGGAAGCAAATGACAGAAATCTAACCTCAGCCACATGCAAGGACCCCGGCATCAGTCTGTCCATAACCCGAGGTGATGGAGTCACTGCCTTTATGTTACATCATGATTGACAGGTGGAGAAGTGGTCTCAGTCCGGGCTGGAGTCCCTGGATGAGACACAAAGTCGAAGATGAACTTAAAATACTCCATGCTATAAATGGGGATTCTATTATAGACTGGAAAATTTAAATTGCAATTTAATCAATGAGCTGAAGTGTGGGCGGCACGGTGGCTTAGTGGTTTAGCATGTTCTCCTCTCAGCGCTAGGGATTCCCGCTTCAAATCCCAATCTGGGTGGAGTTTCCATGTACTCTGTATGTCTGTGTGGGTTTCCTCTGGGTTTGCTGGTTTCCTCCCACAGTCCAAAAACATGGATGAAGGTCAAATGATCCAAATTGCCCCATATAGAGTGTGTCTGAATGAGAGAGTGTGTGCCCAGTTATAGATTGGAATCCTGTCCTAGGTGTATCTGCCCAGCGCCCGAAACATTCTCCCCTGGATGGGCATAGAGAAACTTCCCCCCCCCGCACGACCCTAATAGAGGATAAAGCGGAAGATAATGGATGGATGGAGCTAAAGTGCTATGAAGGAAATACGTTTTTATCGACTGAAAAATAAAAATGCAAATGGAACATCATGCAGGGTTTTCCTTCTCATGCACATTCATTCATTTATTTATTATCTTCCGCTTTATCCTCTATTAGGGTCGCATAGGGGTTGCCCATGCCCATCCAGGGGAGAACGTTTCAGGAGCTGGGCAGATACACCCAGGACAGGGCGCCAATCTACTGCTGGGCACACACTCACTCACACATACACACTTTATATGGGGCAATTTAGAGAATTCAATTGACTTGATCCACGATTTTGGACTGCGGGAGGAAACCGGAGAACCCGGAGGAAACCCACGCGGACACGGGAAAACATGGAAACTCCACCTAGATGGGGATTCGAACCGGGAATCCCTAGACAGGAGAACATGCCAACCACTAAGCCACCGTGCCGCCCTCTCATGCACATATGAAATAAAATAAAAAAGAAATAAATAAATAAAAATAATAAAAAAAGAAAAAAGAAAGAGTAAAAGTTGCATAGGGGAATAAAGGTGGTGCAGGTTTGTTGCATGTCTTGCAGCAGGATAGTCTGCATTCGGTACGACTGCGATGCTTTAACTTTGAATTTTGTTCAGTCTGTTGCATCAACTTTCCACAACATTCCGAGTTTCCTGAGCCAAGAGATCCGAGCCAAGTGGACTTACAAAGTATGTAGAGAAACAGATGGACCACAGTCTGTGGCTGGAAAACTACATATGGTAAGTTCTCTATATCTAGCATATATACATATATATTTATATGGTCATGGCAACTAACAAAATGGACCATGAGTGTCCCTAATGAGTCTCTATACCCTCTATATTTTTTTTAAAAAGCAAGATGACCACGGCGGCACGGCGGCTTAGTGGTTGGCATGTTCGCCTCTCAGCGCTAGAGATTCCCGGTTCGAATCCCCATCTGGGTGGAGTTTCCATGCTCTCCCCGTGTCCATGTGGGTTTCCTCCGGGTTCTCCGGTTTCCTCCCACAGTCCAAAAACATGGATCAAGGAATTCTCCAAATTGCCCCATATAGAGTGTGTCTGTGTTTGTGTGAGTGAGAGTGTGCCCAGCGATGGATTGGCGCCCTGTCCTGGGTGTATCTGCCCAGCGCCTGAAACGTTCTCCCCTGGATGGGCATGGGGAACCCCCCCCCCCCCGCGACCCTAATAGAGGATAAAAGCAGAAGATAATGGATGGATGAATGAAGATGACCACTGATGCATTGATATTTAAAGCTTATAGGGCTTAGCTTGTAAAAATGTATTAAATGTGTTTTTTTATTTTCTGTGCCGGTCCTGAAGGCTTAGTCCAAAGCAGGAATAATAAACAGCACACATCCTCATGCAGTAAACCAACAGAATTTGCTCATTTCAAAAGTGATGTCTACAGCATATTCCAACAAGCATCAAAGCCACGTCCTCAGCATCTTCGGGACCGATGCCGCGGACGATCTCATTTGATGTTCGGGCTTTGCTGGGGATCCCACTAAGCAAAGAGACTTTAAAAATGACAAGCCCTCCTGATGCACCTTTGCACTGCCTCTTCACCGTATTAGTTTAATTTACTGCTGCGTCAGCAAAAAAAAACATTTAACTCATATGGGGCTATGTAGAAAAATAAAGCATGCAATTCACATCTCCGAATGTCAGATTGTGTTTGGCTTCCTGTTTGTACTGTCTGTTATAAGGTCAATATGATTACTCTTGTCAAATGAGGTTAGGAGCTGTCAGAATGAGTTTCGGGCCGACTGTCCCCTCCTTCGGCGCGCCAGTCTGACGGTCCGTGCGATGCCCTGGTTTTAATCCATTATTTCCATCGTGCAGCCACTGTGGCCGACTTCAAATCTACAACCAGTGTTATTTGGTTTTAATAAAGCAACTTATCATTTATTTACATTAACCCCCCGTCTTACTGTATGGAATTATTTAATATTTAATAACTCGGATGGGAATTTTTATTTCCTGCCAGCACCAAAAACCGACTCAGTGTGGGATTTTTTTTTTTATTTCTTGCCACTCAGCCATCGGCTTTGAGCGAAGCCTGACCAAAAGTATTAAGACACCTACACATTACACCTACAGCTTGTACGGCATCCCAGTCTGAAGTCATCCACATGATGCGGTTCTAAAGTCTTATATAATATTAAGGACAACAAGAGCCTAATAAAGAAATCCTATTTTGACGATGTTTTTAACGTTTACTACAAGATGCGGGCTTAGTGGTTAGCACGTTCGCCTCTCAGCGCTAGGGATTCCCGGTTCGAATCCCCATATGGGTGGAGTTTCCATGTTCTCCCCGTGTCCGCATGGGTTTCCTCTGGGTTCTCCGGTTTCCTCCCACAGTCCAAAAACATGGATCAAGTCAATTGAATTCTCCAAATTGCCCCCTATAGAGTGTGCCTGTGTGCGTGTCTGTGTGCCCAACGATGGATTGGCGCCCTGTCCTGGGTGTATCTGCCCAGCGCCCAAAACATTCTCCCCTGGATGGTCATGGGGAATCCCCCCCCGCGACCCTAATAGAGGATAAAGCGGAAGATAATGGATGGATGGAAGAGCCTAATAAAGGAATCCTATTTTGACGATGTTTTTAATGTTTACTCCAAGATGCTGAACGATTATTCAAACCAGCTGGTTTAATTTAGAGAATTAAAGAATTCAACATTCTTATTTTTTAATTTTTAACCGGTGGGTTTGGAAGTGTTAATCCAGCTATATTAGTTATAAATTACAAAATCCACAGACAGTCGAGCTGAAATGAACAGACTCCTATCCGAAACCAAAAGCCAGGCTCTCCGAACACATGAAACCAATCATTGTAACATTTTGAGCCCAGATTTCCATGATGCATTACTGTAAATCACCATTTTAAACATTATAGGCTGAAAACAGTTGAAAAGACAATCCTTGGCACGTTCCAAAGTTTTTCAGTGGCAAGGGAATCGAAGCCAAGTCAAAATACCGCCAGAAGGACTCGGAGCAAATCAGTGAAATAAATTAGGCCCTTACGAGTATTCCCCTTGTGCAGACGTTTTTTTTTCCCATAAACTCTTTGAAATGCAGAGAATTCATACATATTCCGTTATTGTGGAGAAATGCCCCTCGTTTTAGTTTAGCAGAAACAGCAATGAATTTAGAAGTCTATGCAAACTCAGACCTTGACACGGGCTGCAAACAGCATCGAATTCTTTCCATCTCACATTGTATACCTGAAGGAAAAGCAACACAACAGAACAAAGCTGCTGTACCCCGGGTCTCTCTTTATTCCATTTCTAATCTTCTTATCCAGGTTAGAATGGTGGAGCACGATGATGCCCGCATTCATACAGCCAGAAAATAAGAAAAGAAAACGCCATCCTAACAGACCCCGATAGTCCTCTTTAATTTGTTCATTCATGATGAGGTGCCACACAGGACCTCAAAAAAATGGGTTATTGTGGGAACTGCAGTGATACAAAGTGGATCAGTCACTTGAATTTTTAAATTCATTCGACTGACTGTGAAACACTTTAGACTTAAACGTATTGCTTCACCTTTAAGTTCTGAAAAAAGGTTCTGAGTAGTACATCTGTTGCTGTACAGTAGATTGTGTGAGTCCTCTCTTGAACCTCTAACAGTGCTCACCAGACATCATGTACAAGATGATGGTGGGAGGGCATTTTTGGTTAGTGAACGGTTCCCCATGCCCATCTAGGGGAGAATGTATCGGGCACTGGGCAGATACACTCAGGACAGGACAGCAAATCGATCACTGGACACACACTCACACAGACACTATATGGGGCAATTCGGAGAATTCACTTGACCTTGAATCCATGTTTTTTGGACTGTGGGAGGAAACTGGAGAACCCGGAGGAAACCCATGTGGACACAGGGAGGACATGGAAACTTCACCCAGATTGAGATTAGAACCGGGAATTCCTAGTGCTGAGAGGTGAACATGCCAACCACTATTCTTCTTCTTATTATTTTTTAAAATCCTTACAACAGAGTAAAGGGAACTAAAAATAAATATATACAGAGAAACAGATGGACTACAGTCTGTCATTGGAGAACTACAAAGTGACTCTATAAAATACTTAAGAGTTGCTAATAACATGAACAATATCTTTAGATAAACATGGTGGTGCACCGACGCGAACATAAAGGTCTAAATGAGCAATGAATGGAATGGAGTTGGCAGAACGCGGCATCTTGGGTGATTTTGCGCTGCGGATACGAGTATTGCTTTTGAGCATGGGGTTAAGAACACAAGTCTGGAGCAGAATATTATCGGAGCTCCGTGGGCTGAAAGCCATTCTGACCTTGGTGTTATCACACAGAACTCATGAATGATTGATAAATAAATATGAAACCATAACCACCTTCAGAAGCTAAAGGATCTAATCTCATTAGAACGTGTGTGTGTGTGTGTGTGTGTGTGTGTGTTTGTGTGTGTGTACTGGCTGTTTCTAGGGCTGATTAAATGACAGCAGATGAGCTGTCTGTAGAGGATAGAGAAAAGCACAGAATGATCAGTCTGAGCCATCACTCTCACCTGCCACATTTCCTCTCATTCCACTTTTAATTTGCCTCTGAGAATCTCTGATCTCACGAATACAGCTTATGATCCCAGAACCATGGAACAAAGAAAAATCCAGAGGTCCGCAGTACAATTCGTATGAATTATTAACGCATCGTGCATTCTGAGTGCTGTGATTTTAAATATAATAATAGTTTTGTCCATCCATCCATCCATTATCTTCGGCTTTATCCTCTACTAGGGTCACATGGAGGAGGAGGGGGGGGGGGAAGTTCCCCATGCCCATCCAGGGGAGAACGTTTCAGGCGCTGGGCAGATACACCCAGGACAGGGCGCCAATCTATCTGGGCACACACTCACTCACACAGACACACTCTATATGAGGCAATTTGGAAAAACTCAATTGACTTGATCCATGTTTTTGGACTGTGGGAGGAAACCGGAGAACCCGGAGGAAACCCACGCGGACACGGGGAGAACATGGAAACTCCACCCAGATTGCGATTCGAACCGGGAATCCCTAGCGCTGAGAGGAGAACATGCTAAACCACTAAGCCACCGTGCCGCCCCACATAATGTTTCTATCTTTTGATATTTGTAGTAACGCCAGTGTTGGCGGTTTTGCATCTGGGTGTTTAAATCAATGCATAAAGATGCTTATAGACTGTGAGTAAGTTCCAGTGTAAGTGCTGATGCAACGTGACTGGTGTTTTATGTAAATGAGGCAATAACACGACTCGCTTTAATAATCATTTAAAATATCCAGGAATACACTCAGCGCGTCAACAGATTTTTCTTAACTGATTACCAGCCAGATGTTTTTTATTACCGCAGCGTGGTGTGAATGTCTTGCACAGTTGTCCGTCCCGTACTTCCCTTACTCAGCGCTGCATCTGTTTCTGTTCAGTTTGGTTAAAAGTTAATGTAGAAAGCTTTTAAATAAAACAAGAAACAACCAAACTGAATTGTCTGTAGTTATTTACACATATACGTGAATATATAGACAAAACTGGGCAGCACTGTAGCTTAGTGGTTTAGCATGTTCTCTCAGCGCTAGGGATTCCCGGTTCGAATCCCCATCTGGGTGGAGTTTCCATGTTCTCCCCATGTCCACGTGGGTTTCCTCCGGGTTCTCCGGTTTCCTCCCACAGTCCAAAAACATGGATCGAGGTCAACTGAGTTCTCCAAATTGCCCCATATAGAGTGTGTGTGAGTGTGTGCCCAGTGATAGAGTGGCGTCCTGTCCTGGGTGTATCTGTCCAGCGCCCAAAACGTTCTCCCCTGATTGGGCATGGGATTATATCCAAAACCCCTAAAACCAATATTAATATTTGTACGGCTTTAGCATTATTTGGGGTTCCTTCAGACTGCACCCGTGTTTATGTTGAGCAGATGGAGGTTCTAGCTATAGCTATCTCTTGGTATTGGTAGCTAGACGCCGCCTACTGCTTCTCTGGAACTATTTTTCAGAGGCTGAAGGACACTTTAGCATTTCCCAGAGTGGAAATTTGAGAAATAAACCTTAAAAAAAAAAAAAAAGATACTCAATAGGCAGCACGGTGGCTTAGTGGTTTAGCATGTTCTTCCCCGTGACCCTAGTAGAGTATAAAGCAATAGATAATGGATGGAAACCGTATGTCATTCATGTTAAATAAATAGTTTTAGTTCATTTTTTTTGATTTACACTGCCAGCGTTTAGTGCTGCTATTCGAATGGAGTTACAACAAAAAAGCAAGTGCAACGTGATACCTGGCACATTGCATCTTTGCCTTTAAGAATACAATAAAAGTTAGTCAGCAATAGTTGGTTAAACTCACATGAATCCTCTGTTGCATCACTACTTTATTGTATACAGTCTCTGCCAGCTAATCACATGCTTTTAGTACTAAATTATAATATATATTAATTATACATGTTTAATTAAATATTAGTTCACGGAGCAAAAAGTACCCATACGAGAGATTTTTCCTATTAATTTTATTTAAGTGAAAAGCTTTTTAGTGATAAATATACAACTCCAGTGAGCGTCAGTTGCAGGCAGCATCCACAGCAGCGCTGCAGAACAGCGACGGCTTAACCACCACCGACTTTTAAAATGTATAAAGTGAAACACAATGCATCTGCATC
Organism: Corydoras maculifer; assembly: GCA_019802435.1. Lineage (NCBI taxonomy): Eukaryota > Metazoa > Chordata > Actinopteri > Siluriformes > Callichthyidae > Corydoras > Corydoras maculifer. The sequence goes on along the minus strand of JAFMOD010000138.1, from coordinate 1,324,313 downwards.
AACACCTTTATTTTTTTTTAAGTGATCTATTATTCCTCGAAATCAAAACGCTGGATGAAAACGTGCAGCCGCCAGACAAACACGTCACCGAGCAGAATTGTTAATCAATAGTAATTTCAGCCCTGATCTTCCTGAAGATACCACTCCATGGATTTTTTCTTTATTTATTTTCATCACGGCTCTATATTGCAAGCGCAGGAAGATAAATGACTTGTATCTTTAGCTGTTAATGTTACATTTTGATGACCTCCCAGCAGAGAAGCACTGTCTGGAAGTGTGAAACCCAAAACCTGGGAAATGGTGTTCCTGTCATATCGTTCTTTAACAACATTTAATGTTGCGAGCACTACGACGGTTACACTCAGAAAGCATTAAGAGGTCCATAAACTGCTGAAGTCATTACGGTAGCTTTCCCATGTGCTGTACTGCAACGTACCTCACTTAACCCACATCTTGTGGAGTCTTTAAGCAATAACACAATGTGTTTTAGCCAAAGCTACATTTAAAACGCATTTCAAACACAAGGCTTATAGAAAAGGATTAAGCAAGTTTTACTTTGCTTGTTTTAACTTTTAATTCACACAAAAATTTATGAATTTAAGTTTGTCGTCACATGCGTAGTTATACACGGTACAGGCAGCAGTGAAATTCGACATCTTCACAGTAAGGATTAGATTTACAAAATGGTTATGCAAAAAAAAAAAAAATAAATAAAATAAAATAAAAAAAAAAATATATATATATATATATATATATATATATATATATATATATATATATATATATATATATATATATATATATATATATATATATATATATATATATATATATATATATATATATATATATATATATATATATATATATATATATATAT
>JAFMOD010000138.1:1253394-1313394 GCA_019802435.1 Corydoras maculifer | reverse complement strand
TGGGTATCTGAAAGCCACTATAATAGGTCTGACTGATTAATATCCACACACAAAATATCAGCACTGACTCTTTTACTAATCGAAACCAGAATCGGGAATCAACATATGAACATACAGAAGCATCTTTTTTAAATTAATTCCACAGATCTAATTTTAATTTCAAACTGATTTAAACATCGATACCGGCAGATGAAGATCGATGCTTATGAAACGAGCCAACTATTGAATCAGAAGCCACGACAAACTATTCATAGAGCAATGAGTGTTATGAGTCCTCACCGGCAAACTTCATGGACTTGAGAATTCAACCCCCAACTTTCAGACCGATTGCCCAACGTTCAAACCACAAAGCTATCACCAATACATTCAAATGAATTGGTGTTTAAATAAATCGCACTAATGTGATGTGTTTTTCCAAACCTTAACTTCATTAGGGATTCTAATTTAGATTGTATCGTTGGCACGGTGATGCAACATGTGGTTCTGGCACCACAGCACATGGCTATTATCGGTTTTATAATTGGCTACACAGGCGGCACGGTGGCTTAGTGGTTGGCACGTTCACCTCTCAGCACTAGGGATTCCTGGTGTGAATCCCAATCTGGGTGGAGTTTCCATGTTCTCCCCGTGTCTGCGTGGGTTTCCTCCGGGTTCTCCGGTTTCCTCCCACAGTCAAAAAACATGGATCAAGGTCAATTGAGTTCTCCAAATTGCCCCATATAGAGTATGTGTGTGAGTGAGTGTGTGCCCAGCGAGAGATTGGCGCCCTGTCCTGGATGTGTCTATGTGTCTGCCCGGCGCCCGAGACGTTCTTCCCTGGATGGGCATGGGGAACCCCACCGCGACCCTAATAGAGGATAAAGTGGAAGATCATGAATGAATAAATGAATAAATAAATAATTGGCTACTCGTGACGGGCTGCTTGGAGTTTGCTCGCACAGTGCCTGCGGGTCAGGGAACAGGTGATACAGTATCCCTGGTGCAAGGGGATGGCTCAAGTGTCCACAACGTACACATAAGCTGGCCTCAGGGTTTGAATCTCTAACCTTTAGATTGATAACCCAACACCATAACCAATAAGCCACCATGTCCTCATCACACTGTGGCTTATAGCAAAAGAACGGAATAAAATACCAAACCATAGACATAGATTATAGAATATATATTTAGATGTTCGTCATACTGGACCAGTCTCCTCCCCCCTCCTCTTGAGTTAAATTTGGACTTTAAAAAGTTTTCCAACCACTTTACCTTTGTTCACCTTCTCTCCTCTGCCGTTCACACTCTGTCCTAGTTTTGATCAGTGCTGTCACCTTCCGCCATTCTAACATCCATCATCCATCCATGGAACCAAATATACAGACCAGAGTCCTATATAGTATTAGTCCTATATACCACACTATTTAATACAACCTTGGGTTTCAATAACATTCACAGTCATGATGAACACAATGAGAAATTGGGACTATAGCTCTTTAATTTCCCGAAGCAATAAGTAATCTCGCTACCTGAACGCGGTCGACATTGTCCTCCTTCGACACACAATTACACACCCTAATCGCCAATCAGGCAAAAAATAATACAGAATAACAAAGGAGTGGATCGTTCACAAACACCTTCTGATCCTTCACACGGCGAATTCATTACTCAATAAACAGTCCACCGACGATAAGCCATTGTTTTGGAATTTTCACACCGTGGACATTATGACATACTGTAATATGATGGAATTAAGTATTTGATGTTCTAAAGCCAAGCGTGTCATTACATTTGCCAGTATAAAAATAGAGCAGCCGCGATACGAACCTAAGGAAATTTAATAAATCTCCCCGGCGATGTCTGACCACACAAGTTATTCATTATTCATGCGTTTCTTAGCAAAGCATCAAGTAATCCTCAACGTTACCTTGTCTTGACCTCTAGCAACATGCATGTCTTGCTTAATTTCAAATTTACAGCACTAGTCCAAACTTTGTTTTTTTCATCTATGTGTAATTACACATCATCTTCCGAGCTTGGTTGTCATGAGTAAAAGTAAAAGTGTCACAAACGCGTTGCTGCTTTTTAATTAATCTGATATACACACACACACAATTTACAGCCTTCTATTTCTCCTTGTGCCAAACGCTCTATTAAAATACAGTGATAGAGTGGCATTTCAAATACTCTGCAGAGATTCCATCCATCCATCCTTTATCTTCCGCTTTATCCTCTATTAGGGTCGTGGGGGGGGGGGATATTTCGGGCGCTGGGCAGATACACCCAGGACAGGGCACCAATCTATCGTTGGGCACAAACTCACACTCACAGACACGCACGCATACACACTCTATAATAGTTAATTTGGAGAACTCAATTGACTTGATCCATGTTTTTGGACCGTGGGAGGAAACCGGAGAACCCGGAGGAAACCCACGTGGACACGGGGAGAACATGGAAACTCCACCCAGATGGGGATTCGAACCGGGAATCCCTAGTGCTGAGAGGCAAACGTGCTAACCACTAAGCCACCGTGCCGGCCACGTTTTTAAATATTTTATATATTGCAAGGATTTATAGTACGAAGAATTGACTTGTGCGGTTCTTTTTCGTTAGGCTTGTTCACATTTCTCTCCGTGTCCACGTGGGTTTCCTCTGGGTTCTCTGGTTTCCTCGCACGGTCCAAAAACATGGATCAAGTCAATTAAGTTCTTCAAATTGCCCCATATAGAGTGTGTATGCGTGCGTGTCTGTGTGTGTGAGTGTGTGCCCAGCGATAGATTGGCGCCCTGTCCTGGGTGTATCTGCCCAGCGCCTGAAACGTTCTCCCCTGGATGGGCATGGGGAAGACTTTTCTTTTGATACTAAACACCTTGTGTAAGTGTGAGAGTATACATGTATAGGTCTGCAATAATTCATTCATGCCAAAAACAGTCTACTTTATCCCAGGATGTCATTCTTTTGACGTCTATGCACGCACGTACACACACACGTACACACACACACACACACACACACACACACACACAGGCCTCTATATCAAGTAATTTATTTATAGAGCGCTCTATACAACAGTACATCATCAACAAACAGCTTTACAGACTTAAAAGCCTTTAAACTCCCAAGGAGCAAGTCGAAGTGACAGCGGCAAGACAAAACTCTCCGTTATGTTGTTATTTCAAGAAAGAAATCTTGTGAGGACCGAGGCTCAGTGGGGGACTCATCCTCCTTGTGCAGCCGTGCAGCATCAACGATGTAGGACACTAATGTACAGATTGAATGATTCCTATGATTTATTCCAAATAAAAGCTTGTTCTCAACTCTAGGTCTCAGTTCAAGTGTAAAGTCACTGTGTGTGGGTGTGTGTGTGTGTGTGTGTGTGTGTGTGTGTGTGTGTATACTTAAAATAAGTCTAATTTAAGTCTAATCAATATACCTACCCACCTATATATTTCAATATATTTCAATTTTGTGCGAAATGTCACGGTTCCTTCCCTTAATCCTGAACCTGACAGAATATACATGGCTGGAGAACCATCTTCTGACGCCTTGTGCACAATCCTCAGAGCCACATCTACTGATTTATTCATATACTTTGCTCCACGCTCACAAAATTAGGCATTAGATCTAATTAATATATAAACAATTTTTCTAATGTTGAACAAATCTGCAACACAGATATAATTAAGTTCGCTTCCTTATGCAGAGCATTGAGATGTTTTTAGTTTTCTCCATCATTTAAACATAGTCTTTTTAAGCATTAGCACATCGTAAAAATTGTACAAGACTCATTATACATTTTTTTAAATTAATTATTACACAGATGCCATGGGTGTCACCAAAATGTATACATCAGTGATGATGTTATGTTAAATAACTTAACATATTGCATCTAAGCGTATATATATATATATATATATATATATATATATATATATATATATATATATACCCAATGTTTACATTGCGGCGTGGTGGCTTAGTGGTTGGTATGCTCTCCTCTAAGCACTAGGGATTCCCGGTTCGAATCCCCATCTGGGTGGAGTTTCCATGTTCTCCCCGTGTCTGCGTGGGTTTCCTCCGGGTTCTCCGGTTTCCTCCCACAGTCAAAAAACATGGATCAAGTCAATTGAATTCTCCAAATTGCCCCACATAGAGTGTGTCTGTGTGAGTGAGTGTGTGTCCAGCGATAGATTGGTGCCCTGTCCTGGGAGTATCTGCCCAGCGCCCGAAATGTTCTCCCCTGGATAGGCATGGGAAACCCCCCCACTGCAACCCTCATAGAGGATAAAGCGGAAGATAATGAATGAATGAATGTTTACATTGCTCTGTGTTCTGTGCTGATGACTCTGGGTTCAGTGCAGCATTAATCGTGATATGAACAGTAACATCACCAGGCATTTAGAACTCCCGTCTCACTGGATGTTATCCATTTTGTGGAATGTGTGGTTGCGACTCTCAGGCGCATTCGACGGCGGCCTTTATTACGGCCAGAAATACAGCCCCCGAATTTCTTGTTTAATCAGTGGGTCTCGGTCATGACGAGTCTCTCGGCCGTCTCAGCGGCTCTGCTCCAAACCACTCTGCCGCTGCGAAAGTGCAGCGTGTGGCAGAAATGTCATTTTCCATGATGCAATAACAAGGGAGTGCTACATTTCTATTTACTCTGCAGGATTTGTGAAGCCCCGGTGCCATTCATGTTTGATTTTCATCTTGTAATTTTTTTTTCTTAATGGCTTTATGTCACGGTGGCACGGTGGCTTAGTGCTTCAGCACGTTCGCCTCTTCGAATCCCAATCTGGGTAAAGTTTCCATGTTCTCCCCGTGTCCGCGTGGGTTTCCTCCAACAGTCCAAAAACATGGATCAAGTCAATTGAATTCTCCAAAATTGCCCCATATAGAGTGTGTCTGTGTGAGTGAGTGTGTGCCCAGTGATGGATTGGCGCCCTGTCCTGGGTCTATCTGCCCAGCGCCCAAAACGTTCTCCCTTGGATGGGCATGGGGAATCCCCCTGCAACCATAATATAGAATAAAGTGGAAGATGGATGGATGGATGGGCTTTGTGTCACTGTGAGTGGACGCTTACAGTCAGTGACATTAGGATGCAACATGTCGTTTATAATGCAATATTGGCAAAGTTTAAATATTTATACCAAATTTGGCAGATAATATACTTTAGACACAGTGTAGGGAAGCGTTGAAACACTGTGTATTCTATAACACACATCAGTCCTGTTGCTATGTCGTGCAACAGTAGAACATTTGCTGAGGCTTCTGTTAGATATTTCCAAATCCTTCATCAGCGCTCACATGATTTTTTCATGTTGCGGGCCTAGTTCCAGTGCAGCAGTGACATTGCTATGTTTGATCCACTTCTACCAGCCCAACACACACTTATACACACATATAATGATGTCACTGCAGTGCTGAACGACCCAACGATGATGTTTAGGCATCAGATTAATAAAGCAGTAGGGTACGAGAGGACGTGGCATTATTAATAAATAATCACGGAAAAGAGGGGTCATTAGTCCCGATGTGTAACGGAGTACAGTTTAAAGCACAGTTCCACCTCTTTCCTATGATTTATTCGAAATAATACACAACAGGTTCTTATTGCTTTTATAAATCCTTACAAACACACTATAATAACTTTTTTATTTTTTACTGTTTTTTTTTTATTTTTATTTGTTTGATTTAATTCATTAATGTGTTTATTGAAAACTAAATTGTTGATAAATTGATCTTCCGCATTGTAATCTGACCCTGAGTTAGCATGGTTCTGGATTCGTCATCAAATACTGCCTTTTAGTTGCCAAAGTACAAAACGCAGTTAATGAAAAACATCCAGAAAATAATGTATTGTACATCACACATTGAAAAGAATGTAGGGAGGTCAGAGGTGTGTGTTACTGTCAATAACGCCAAAGCTGAACAAATGGCTCAGCCAATTAGATTTGAGGAAAACTATCCGTTTTATAAATAAGACTAACAAAGTAAAGTATGTTAAAAAATAACTGCAGAACCATATATACCAACCATATAAACATGAAGACATAGGCAATAGAAATTCATCAATCCATTATCTTCCGCTTTATCCTATTTTAGGGTTGCGGTGGGGGTTCCCATGGCCAGCCAGGGGAGAACGTTTCGGGCGCTGGGCAGATACACCCAGGACAGGACGCCAATTCATCGCTGGGCGCACACTCACTTACACATACACACTCTATATGGGGCAATTTTGGAGAATTCAATTGACCTTGATCCATGTTTTTGGACCCGGAGGAAACCCACGCGGACACTGGGAGAACATGGAAACTCCACCCAGATGGGGATTCGAACCGGGAATCCCTAGTGCTTAGAGGAGAACATGCTAACCACTAAGCCACCATGCTGCCCCAGGTACTAGAGAGAAGAATATAAATGTATATTATAATTATATATATATATATATATATATATATATATATATATATATATATATATATATATATATATATATATATTCATTCATTCATTCATTACCTATGGTCGCGTGGGGGTTCCCCATGCCCATCCAGGGGAGAACGTCTCGGGCGCTGGACACTCTATATGGGGCAATTTTAAGAATTCAATTGACTTGATCCATGTTTTTGGACTGTGGGAGGAAACCGGAGATCCCAGAGGAAACCCACGCGGACACGGGGAGAACATGAAAACTCCACCCAGATGGGGATTCGAACCGGGAATCCCTAGTGCTGAGAGGTGAACGTGCTAACCACTAAGCCAACGTGCCGCCATATATATATATATATATATATATATATATATATATATAAATAATATTTATAATATAACATTTATATATACATTCTATGTGTATATTTAAAAACGCTTATAATTCAGTGTTCACACTTGTTTCGTCGATGTAGATTTATTTCTACGGGTTTTCAACAGCAGCTATTTTTTTGCCCTTAGTTAGATTGATGAACTAAGTCACAGCAAACGTCGTCAGGGAAGCAGATTGGTGATTCATAATTAAGCTGCTGACAACAGGCTTAGTTTCATTAGACATTTCTATATATGTATTAAACCCTCCTCTGCCGGTCCTGTTCTGAAATAACCTGACAGCATGTTTATGATGTGCTGATTCCAAAAACACTCATTATGTAAAGTTTCAAACCTCCTTTACATCAAAGTCTGAAGGCTTCATGACCATATAAAGTAGTCTGTATGTTAAAAGCTCACGCACCCATACGACCAATACATTTTAGATTTACTTACGAAAGAAGAACAAGTTAATATTCATTTATGCATTATCTTCCGCTTTATCCTCTATTAGGGTCACGGGAGAGTTCCCCATGCCCATCCAGGGGAGAACGTTTCGGGTGCTGGGCAGATACACCCAGTACAGGGCGCCAATCTATCACTGGACACACACTCACACACACTCTATATGGGGCAATTTGGAGAACTCAGTTGACTTGATCTATGTTTTTGGATTGTGGGAGGAAATCGGAAAACCCGGAGGAAACCCACGTAGACACGGGGAGAACATGGAAACTCCACTCAGATGGGGATTCGAACCGGGAATCCCTAGAGCTGAGAGGAGAACATGCTAAACCACTAAGCCACCGTGAGAACAAGTAAATAATTCGGCATTATAATGCATTTTAACTGTTCATATTTTAATATACAGTAAGTATTGTTTTTACTCGGTGTAACAAATAAAATAGGATCTGCACAAATATAATGGCACATTAAATATTAACAGTCCAAACATTCAGGGCAGGAATCTTATTGTATTTATAATGATTTTCTCCCCCTTCTTCTGCTAAAAATGGCTGTCAAAATCACACAGAAAGCTCAGTCCTCGACTTACAGGCCCTCTTATTATATAAATGTACAGACTTTTATGCTCATACGTAACACAAAAGTAATGGAAATACATTTTTACCCCTAGATTGTATATTTCAAATAGAAACCTTGGCATTTTCAAACGTTTTTTGCTCTGTTTTTTGAGAAGTCATGGAGCATCCTGCATGTCCTGTAGTTATATGGAATTGTAAACACTGCACATTATGCAAATCATTTCGAAGGCCTTATGGTCCGTGTGCATAATTACGCAGTGACCAGCCTACGCTTTATCATGAAGGGACTACAAAAGGCCCATTAACCTAATCAGTGGTCACAGTTAGTGGACCTTTATGAAGAGAGATTGTGCAATAACGGGGTAAAGACCCCTAATTGCCACCTTTAGCTTTTTACATCAAGCTAAACAAAGACGGTATATAAAGCCACCGTGTGTGATATGAGGCGGCATGCTGGCTTTCTGGCATTAGAAACGCGATGGTGGGGTGTGACATACAAAACAACAGTGTCACCCTCTGATGTGACGAGTCAGGCACACGATTCGTACTCAGCTCCGAGGATAAGAAGCTCCCGGATCGCTTTGTCTCCTCGAGATAAATTTTTTTTTAAAACCAGATATCAGCTGAAAAAAAATAAAAGTAACCAGGAGCTAAATTCATTCATTCATTCATTCATTTATTTATTCATTCATTATCTTCTGCTTTATCCTATATTGGGGTCGCGGGGGGGTTCCCCATGCCCATCCAAGGGAGAACACCTCGGGCGCTGGGCAGATACACCCATGACAGGGCACCTCTATATGGGGCAATGTGGAGAACTCAATTGACCTTGAGTCAGGTTTTTGGATTGTGGGAGGAAACCGGAGAACCCGGAGGAAACCCACGCGGACATGGAGAGAACATGCAAACTCCACCCAGATTGGGATGTGAACCGGGAATCCCTAGCTCTGAGAGGAGAACATGTTAAGCACTAAGCCACCATGCCGCCCGGCCTTCAAAGTCAAATCCCTAACATGTCTGCTGGTCTAATTTATTCATCCATCCATTATCTTCCGCTTTATCCTCTATTAGGGTCGCGGTGGGGTTCCCCATGCCCATCCAGGGGAGAACGTTTCGGGCGCTGGGCAGATACACCCAGGACAGGCCGCCAACCTATCACTGGGCACACACTCACTCACACAGACACACTCTATATGAGGCAATTTGGAGAACTCAATTGACTTGATCCATGTTTTTGGACTGCGGGAGGAAAGCGGAGAACCCGGAGGAAACCCACGCGGACACAGGGAGAACATGGAAACTCCACCCAGATGGGGATTCGAACTGGGAATCCCTAGTGCTGAGAGAAGAACAGGCTAAACCACTAATTTAATTTTCTAAATTCCCAGCTAAATAACCAGATGTGGCCCCGGGTCTTTGGTCTACAATAACGAAAATAAAGTCTATATACTCCATATAGTGCTTATTCTGTGTAAATTATGTTATTTGTAACTATATGTTGAGATGTGTATCTCTTTGTTCATTGTAATTAGTCTTAATTCTAAACTCTGATTAAGAGCAATGTCAGCAAATTTTTGTAGAAATATTAAATACTTCTGAAAAACATATTTCTTTCTCGCTTGCTTGCTTGAGCTTGTCTTTCACTCAACCATCACTGAAGCTTAAGCTACATAAGGAAGATGTTGCCATGGTAATTAAACTCATTAAACCACTTTCATAAAACATTAGGCCTAAGTTGCCTCTCTTAGCCCTAAATCTTGCTTCATGGTATATCATCCCACAGGACAGACTTCAAATTACAATCATTAATTTCTCTTTAGTAGCCATTTAATTCTGATGAGTCTCATGGTGGGTCGGAAAGTTATCCTGAACGCAGGAGGGGTCAGCCGGGAACGCAGCATGGACACGGTGGGCATTACTGTGCATCACACGTAACGGTTTATTCGGAACTCAAATAACAGTTAGAGCAGCGGGATGAAGTCGGGCTTCAGAAAAATAAATCATGTGGGCAATGACATGAAGCACACTCTGATCCAGTGTCTGTCCAACCTACTGCACTACCAACATCTAATATCAAAAATAATGTTTAGAGTCGGGGCGGCACGGTGGCATAGTGGTTAGCACGTTCGCCTCTTAGCGCTAGTTCGAATCCCAATCTGGGTGGAGTTTCCATGTTCTCCCCGTGTCAGTGTGGGTTTCCTTCGGGTTCTCTGGTTTTCTCCCACAGTCCAAAAACATGGATCAAGTCAATTGAGTTCTCCAAATTTGCCCCATATAGAGTGTGTCTGTGTGAGTGAGTGTGTCCAGTGATAGATTCGCTTCCTGTCCTGGGTGTATCTGCCCAGCGCCCGAAACGTTCTCCCCTGGATGGGCATAGAGATCCCTTATATAGGATAAAGTGGAAGATAATGGATGAATGGATGGTTGTGTTCACATTTTAATAGGAATGCTAAAGTAACTTTATCCAGCTTTCGTTACTTTAAATGTTGTGCTCTTTATTAAGTAGACAGTTAGTCTGTTTGTTCATAATTGTTTATCAATTTAAACACTAAGACAGTATTTCCATCCATCCATTATCTTCCACTTTATCCTATATTAGGGTCGTGGGAGGGTTCCCAATGCCCATCCAGGGGAGAACGTTTCGGGCGCTGGGCAGATACACCCAGGACAGGAGGGCAATCTATCACTGGACACACACTCACTCACACAGACACGCACACAAACACACTCTATATGGGGCAATTTGGAGAACTCAATTGACTTGATCCATGTTTTTGGACTGTGGGAGGAAACCGGAGAACCCGGAGGAAACCCACACGGACACGGAGAGAAAATGGAAACTCCACCCAGATGGGGATTCGAACCGGGAATCCCTAGTGCTGAGAGGCGAACGTGCTAACCACTAAGCCACCATGCCGCCCAAGACAGTATTTATTTTTATTCTTTTATTTATTTATTTATTTTAATTTATTGCCAAACTCACATACATTAAAAATGGTGTTTGTAAGTGGTCTACAAATACTGTAGAATTGCATTGTGTATAGTTTCTTTATTCTTAAATTCTATGGTTAAAGTAACAAAGTCCATCAATACAGTACTAAGAACTGGAATCACCTTTAATTTTTGTATCGTTAACATTCTAAAAGGTGGTTACATATTCCAACTGGTTTAAGAATTATGAGAAAGTCCCTGTGGTGCAAAAGCACCAATAAACATTGTTATTAAACCCGATCTACACCGATAATCCGCATCATGTACCAGCCTTTTTTCCTACTGTAAATTAAAGAGTTCCCTCCTCTGCTGAACAAACCGTACGTGGTAATTTACCGAGCACCACGTGAAGTCAGAACTATGCATCATCTCCTCAGCAAGATTTCTGACTGGACAGAGAGAAAGTTAATTAGAAGAGCAGCCCAAGAGTGAAGGACAACCGAAAAAAAAAGAGCTCCAGAAGCAGCGCGAAACAGCAGGTCGTCGAAAAAACTGAAGGCAATGCACTGCACTCCATTAAGAATCACCCCAGAGGAGTCCATTACTGAAGAAGAGGCATTTGGAGAAGCCTGTAGATTACTGGCAGAATGCAGTGTGGTCAGGTGGGACAAAAAATGGGAGCTTTTCGGTAACAGTAAGATGCACTTTGGAGCAGAAATAACTTTGCACCAGAGCTAAAAATACATTGAAGTTTTGGTGTGAAAGCATTAAATGGGGGTGGTCTGGACCACCAGAGAGCCGGAAGTACAGGAGCAGTGAAGGAGTGTTAAGTAAGAGTGTGTTGTGCTAATTCAAGTGAATTAAATATTGTAGAACCACGATGTGCATCTATATGGTAAGTGAAACCCATTAAGCATGGTATCTACGGTGGTGTCTTACCTTCTGTGAGATCATGTATCCTCCTCGAAGCCAAAAAAAAGGGTGGAGTTTACCGGAGGTCCTGTGGCTGATGGCTCAGCTCTCTCTCTTCAGTGAGGCAGGTTTTCATTCCCCTTCCAGGGCAGCATCCAGCGATAATGACCTGAGCGCAGTTACCTCCTAAGAAGCAAACAGAGCAGGTTGTGTGTAAGTTTTAAGGCCTTTTTATGTTCATTTTTGTAGCATAAAAGCAGCTTTTAATGAAAAAAATAAACAGGATCATCAAAAAACACATCCATTATGATTTATTCTAAATAAAAATGTTTCAAACCTGATTTGTGTGTGTGTGTGTGTCTACGTTTATCTCCTGTACATCAATGGTTATCTGAGTGTAGGGGCTTGTGACCTGGAGGTCCCCGGTTCGATTCCCAGTCCAACCAAGTACTCTGGCTGAAGTGCCCTGGGGCAAGGCAACTTACCCTAATTGCTCCCCGGACATCGTACTCAGTGTGTGTGTGTGTTTCAGTGCACAAATGGGTTAAACGTGGACACACTCATCTGTGTGTAAACACTGTAGGCAAAATAGATCAGTTTATAATAAGATTGTTTCAAAGCACTTGTGTTGAGTAAAAGTCAATAAGCCACACCAAAAATACAAAGGATTATAGTGGTAAGATCACTTTTAAATGTGTATATATATACATATATATATATATATATATATATATATATATATATATATAAATATATATATGCAGCACGGTGGCTTAGTGGTTAGCATGTTCTCCTCTCAGCACTAGGGATTCCCAGTTCGAATTCCAATCTGGGTGAAGTTTCCATGTTCTCCCCGTGTCTGCGTGGGTTTCCTCTGGGTTCTCGGGTTTCCTCCCACAGTCCAAAAACATGGATCAAGTCAATTGAGTTCTCCAAATTGCCCTATAGAGAGTGTGTCTGTGTAAGTGAGTGTGTGTCCAGCGATAGACTGGCGCCCTGTCCTGGGTGTATCTGCCCAGCACACGAAATGTTCTTTCTCCCCTGGATGGGCATGGGCATATACAGTATATATATATATATATATATAAACACACTATAACACACACACACACACACACATATGTAGTCATCCCACATTGCATTACTGTTAAGTTTTTTCACTTTACAATTCAGAGGCTGCAGTAATATACAGAAGAAACCACGGGTTTTTTTTTTTATTATTTACCCACAAAGTGAAAAGAGGAGTTTTAGTCACTAAATGACGACAGTACACACACCTGTACACCTGTCCGCCCTCTTCCTCCTCCTCCTCGTCCTCGGAGGCTGTGTGTTCGGGTGCACCCTGGCGGTCTGGTGTAGTGTTTGTTAAAGCGTTTAGGTGTTTTAGAAAGCAGAATCGGTTTAAATAAACCAATAAAATAATACAGACGCCGCAAAAAAAAGAACTAAACGCTGCTTTAAATGGATCTCCGGTGGTTTTTTGTAAATATTTTGAATGAGTGGAATGAAACCAAACAAACGGAGTATTTCGTTCATGTTGTTGTGACGTTTCAAAATGAATCGAACTGCGTCACAGCCTTTAACACAAGAAACCCGTTAAAAATTCTCATTATTTATTTTTTTATAATTAATTTATAATTTATAATGTCAGTCACCCACCACAGTGAAACCACCAAAACAAATTAATAATAGAATAATTTGATAAATATTACGTTTAAAACCGATCCCTACAACACTACAACATAAATCAGACGCTATATAGTGCAGTATAAAGTTGTAGGGATCGGTTTTAAACTACCACAACATGGTTTTAATAAAAATAATTTGATAAATATTACGTTTAAAACCGATCCCTACAACTTCATACTGCACTATATAGCGTCTGGGCCATAATGTAGTGTTGTCATAATTATTAACATAATTGTTCCAATATAATTAATGTGACACTAGCTCACTACATAGGGCCCTACGGAAGTCTCTATGTGCGCCTGGATTTGTTATGCAGACTACAAAGTTGTTTGTATATAAGTTATCTATCTATCTATCTATCTATCTATCTATCTATCTATCTATCTATCTATCTATCTATCTATCTATCTATCTATCTATATATATATATATATATATATATATATATATATATATATATATATATATAATAAGGTCACACCTGCCTTATATTCTGCACATAAATGTTTTTTGGTGATTTTTGTACCCTTGTGTTAATAGTTAATCCAAAATATTTCATATAAAATTAATTAACATTTTTAAATTTTTAATGTGACACTAGCTCACTACATAGGGCCCTAAAGAAGTCCCTATGCGCCTGGATTTGGTATGCAGACTACAAAGTTATAAAAATTTAAGTAATATATATATATATATATATATATATATATATATATATATTTTTTTTAATAATAATAATAAGGTAACACCTGCCTTATAAACTGCCTCTTATGCGCATAAATGTTTTTTGGCGATTTTTAAAGCCTTGTGTTAATAGTTAATCCGAAATATTTAATATAAAATTAAAAAAAAATTTTTGCCCAACAAAAATTGATGGACTGTTTAATAATTAGTTCACTGTGTATTAAATGTCATGTTTTATGTAGTAAGCCACAAATGCAGCTTAAGGTTGTATGTGAAATTGCAAACTACTATAATCCATACTACACAAGAATATGCTACATGTAATATGCAGTATGCTAATAGATTATTAGAATAATAACTTCTTGTGCTGATGTTTGGCACTCCAGGTCTAAGTAGGGCTTTTCAAAAATCACCTTATTTTGTGTTAAATTATGATGTTCAGAGGAATATGTTTTCTTTTGTATACATCTGTGTCCCATACATCACTCGACCCGTGTAGTTTGCCTTCGTTTTTATGGATGAGTAAAAAAGCATTTAAAGAGTAATGTAACCATTCAACAACAAAGCTTGATGTCAGTTCATATCAATCATCCTCAATTCGATGCTTACAGGACACTGCCTACAGAATGCTGGTGGCTAGACATATTTATTATTATATGTGGATTATTCTGCACCAGGAACAATGTTAGATAATCCCAATGTATTTCTTTGCTTATTTAATCTGAATGTATTTCATTTTAATCCACGGTAATTATTCTTACATATTTAGAACACATTAATGTGGGTGAATGTAGGAACCGTCTAACGCACCCCAGGTTTTTCCAAACGCCAGACGTTTCTATATGTTAATGTGCCAGTTTCAGGCGAGCGGAGACGGTACAGGAATAAATCACTGTGTCATCAGCATGAAAATGCACTTGACTGTCCAAATCACCTGCCAACCTGCTGTATATATAAAGTAAGCAGTACAGGTCCAATTATAGACCCCCTGCTGGAGCTGATGCATAATTTCTAATTCTGGGCTACATTTCTGGACGAGACAGAAGTCTGTGGCACAGCAGGCACTAATGGGGGTATGGGGGAGTTCCAGGTAGTTACTTACCTTAGAGAAAATGCTACACTCCTTCAACTTGAAGGCTTAGTGCCATAAAACAGCTTCAGGCCATTTGATAAGAAGGTTGGGGGACTGCTTGCGTTTAGGTTAGAAATGGTAACACATTAGTCACTCGGTAAAATATGCATAATATTCATGGTAATTAGTTCGTGGACTACAGTCGTGCAACCACCCAAACCAAGTTTGTTTGTTAAAAGTACAACATTTTAAATCAAAGAAAAACAACACGGGTATGATGTTACTTTCTCCCATTAACAGCACTGTTGACCATATAACATAGAGACATGTTGACCATTTAACAATGAGACATCATCCATCCATCAATTATCTTCCCCTTTATCCTATATTAGGGTCGCGGGGGGGGGTTCCCCATGCCCTTCCAGGGGAGAATGTTTCGGGCGCTGGGCAGATACACCCAGGACAGGACGCCAATCTATCGCTGGGTACACACTCAATATGGGGCAATTTGGAGAATTCAATTGACCTTGATCCATGTTTTTTGGATTGTGGGAGGAAACCGGAGAACCCGGATGAAACCCATGCAGACACGGGGAGAACATGGAAACTCCACCCAGATTGGGATTCGAACCGGGAATCCCTAGTGCTGAGAGGAGAAGATGCTAACCACTAAGCCACCGTGCCGCCCCAAATGAGACATCATTGCGTGAGTAATGTTATTTTAAAAATTATTTATTCATTTATTCATTCATTCATTATCTTCCTCTTTATTCTTTATTAGGATCGTGGGGGGGTTCCCCAAGCCCATCCAGTGGAGAACGTTTCGGGCGCTGGGCAGATACACCCAGGACAGGACGCCAATCTATCACTGGACACACACTCACTTACACAGACACACTCTATATGGGGCAATTTGGAGAACTCAATTGACTTGATCCATGTTTTTGGACTGTGGGAGGAAACCGGAGAACCCGGAGGAAACTCACCTGGACATGGGGAGGACATGGAAACTCCACCCAGATTGGGATTCGAACCGGGAATCCCTAGTGCTGAGAGGCGAACGTGCTAACCACTAAGCCACCGTGCCGCCCCAAATGAGAAATTATTGTGTGAGTAATGTTAAAAATGATTTGATAATAAATTTGCTTTCAGGGTATATTGTTAGCTTAGTGAAACGTTAGACAGGCAGTATGTTAAAATGACGTCTGCTGGAATTCATTTGTGAATTTGAACACTGATGTTGGACATGAGGGCTCTGGATTACCACCTCTGTGTTATTTTATCACAAGGGAGAGGAGGTTGAGGTTAAGGATCACACAAACTCACTCAAACCATGCCCTTCTGCACCTTGGCTTGTCCACACGGTGTGCCAGAGTCATGCTGTGTGAAAATAGGCTTTCCCCCTCATACTGTTCCTGTATTATTGCTTTTTATATCTTATTATAGCATACAAATGTCCAAATGCATGGCTGGCTGACTGATTTGTGGCAAGGGGACGAAATTAAACACCCAAACTGCATAGGGTATGTCGCAGAAATATGTATTTGCAGAAATCATAATGACCGATTTTAAATATTAAAAGCTCAAAAGGCTTGTAATAAATCGACTGGCACATTTGCAATCCATTACTTAAAAATTTAAGACGTCATATCCATATTAGGGGGCACGGTGGCTTAGTGGTCAGCACGTTAGCCTCTCACCGCTAGAGATTCCCGGTTCGAATCTCCATCTGGGTGGAGTTTTCATGTTCTCCCCGTGTCTGCGTGGGTTTCCTCCAGGTTCTCCGGTTTCCTCCCACAGTCCAAAAACATGGATCAAGTCAATTCATTCTTTCATCCATTATCTTCCGCTTTGTCCTCTATTAGGGTTGTGGGGGTGTTCCCCATGCCCATCCAGGGGAGAACGTTTCGGGCGCTGGGCAGATACACCCAGGACAGGGGAGCAATCTATCACTGGACACACTCACTCACACACAGACACACTCTATAGGGGCAATTTGGAGAACTCAATTGACTTGATCCATGTTTTTGGACTGTGGGTGGACACCGGAGAACCCGGAGGAAACCCACGCGGACACAGGGAGAACATGGAAACTCCACCCAGGTGGGGATTCGAACCGGAAATCCCCAGCGCTGAGAGGCGAACGTGCTAACCACTAAGCCACCGTGCCGCAGATCAAGTCAATTGAATTCTCAAAATTGCCCCATATAAAGTGTGTTTGTATGTGTGAGTGAGTGTGTGCCCAGTGATGGATTGGTGCTCTGTCCTGGGTGTATCTGCCCAGCGCCTGAAACATTCTCCCCTGGATGGGCATGGGAAACCCCCCCGCGACCCTAATATAGGATAAAGCGGAAGATAATGGATGGATGGATATCCATATTAACCGTATCTAAGTAATCTCACAACGTGACAAACTGTTTGAATAGTAAAGTTTAGTTAATACACGAGCATCTGCTGTAGAGCCGCTGGATAATAAGGACAATAATGTTGCAAGGAAAGAGAGGATTGTAAGGTTGCCGACTGAAGTGGCTGTGAAATGCAACCTGCCGGTGCCATATTTTACCTCGATTTGGCCGAGAGTCAAGTGCTCCTTTCAAGCCCTGCTTTCTACCCCTTTCTCCAGGCAACACCTATACAGAGACTTAGAGGTGCTTATGACGTAACCGGCTGTGTCTGCAAATGAACAAACCAAACAAACAGCGGTTTGAGAATAGTGACAGCTGCCATCTGAGATAAGGAAACCGAAGTGGAAATATATATGAAAAAAAAATGCCAGCCAAATATTAAAGCGTGAGCCGCAGACAATTTCTGCAGAGAGACTTTTAGTACAATGGCTTTGCAACTTGCAGGTCTCATCTCTCATTTTCCACTGTTGTTACTTTTCAAACCTTCATTTCATATGAGATTTAGCTGACTTTGAAAAAGTGGCGTGATTTAGGCCTGTGCACCAATATACAGCCCCAATGGGATTATCCTCAGAGGCGCCGTGGGCCCTTCAACTCCTCCCAACATTAAGTCCCGCATTTTTTATTTATAGACATATATTAAACATAAAAAATATTGAGGAAGGTTCTTTAACATGTTCAAGGAGCACGCCAACATTTTAACAATAGCAATGATATGCGAGAACACTCGACAGCTTAAGGGAGACTTGGCAAAGACGGAGGGATGACATTTGAGCGTAATGAATTATATTTCATGTAAGTCCTGTCCAATCCCAATTTAACAGAAAGCACAGGAAGGTAATAAAAAGCACTGCATCAATAAACCAACGTTGGGTCTGTGCACAAATAATACAAATTATTGTTAATATTAAGGGTGGCACGGTGGCTTAGTGGCTGACATGTTCTCCTCTCAGCGCTAAGGATTCCCGGTTCGAATCCCAATCTGTGTGGAGTTTCCAGGTTCTCCAAGTGTCCGCGTGAGTTTCCTCCAGGTTCTCCGGTTTCCTCCCACAGTCCAAAAACATGGATGGAGGTCAATTGAAGTCTCCAGATTGCCCCATATAGAGTGTATGTTTGTGAGTGAGCGTCCTGTCCTGCGTGTATCTGCCCAGCGCCCGAAACGTTCTCCCCTGGATGGGCATGGGGAACCCCCCCCCCCCTGAATGAATTATGGGCGGCACGGCGGCTTAGTGGTTTAGCATGCTCTCCTCTCAGCGCTAGGGATTCCCGGTTCGAATCCCAATCTGGGTGGAGTTTCCATGTTCTCCCCGTGTCCACGTGGGTTTCCTCCGGGTTCTCTGGTTTCCTCCCACAGTCCAAAAATATGGATCAGGGTCAATTGATGTCTCCAAATTGCCCCATATAGAGTGTGTCTGTGTTAGTGAATGAGTGGGTCCCCAGCAATAGATTGGCGCCTGTCCTGGGTGTATCTGCTCAGTGCCCAAAGTGTTCTTCCCTGGATGGGCATGGGGAACCCCCCCCACCCTGAAGATAACGGATGGATGTTATTATTATTATAATACCTAAATAGTCCATACCATTCAAAATTAATACTGTATTAGAGATATAAACAAACGCACTAACACAGCTTGTGTCACAATAAGCTTAAACTACTAGGATTGTGATGTCTTGGAGGAAAAAAGTGTTAGAGTTTACCTTCTCATTGGGTCAAAGGCTGCAAAAGATGCGTCCAGATAATCTGTACTATAATAAACTCTACACAAAAAAAATTGTTTTTTCTAATCACAAGTTGCATAGCCATTCTGAGCATTCTGAACATTCTGTATTATGTAGAGAAGCTTTCACCATTTGGGAATGTACCATTTTCATACGCTAAGTCAGACACATATACACTGTAATCATCTCTGTCCGGCGGAAGGAAATGTCTGGTTTCCACACTGCCATTAGGGTTTAATATAAGCTGGCATTTGCGAGGGGAGGTATACGTGTGCATGTGGATGAGTGGAAGGCATCGTTAGCAGTCTCACGGCAAAAGACTCGAGTTGGAGCAACAGATTATTCAGTGCCGACAGATCGCTGGGCCCAAAAACCAATAGCTTCGGTTAGAGCCATTCTGATCTTCTGATTCGTTTTCTGTCTCCTCCTGATGGAGCAAACACTGAACAAAAAAAACAAACAAAAAAAACTTTAGTAATAATATGTTTCCCTTTATTCAGGATCAAGAACACCGTGCGGGTTGCGGTGCCTTTGTGCAACTATGCAGGTAGATTCCCTGCAGACAAACGCTGCATCATCTTGTCAGAGAAAAATGACTTCCAGGTTCCAAGGTTTGTGTGTGCATGGCCCCCCATGCCAACACACACATACACAATTACACACACGAGGACTTGCTTTGGTTCTTAAGCCTTGACGGACCCAGAAACACAGTCATGGTGGTCCTCAATACAAAAACGGGGCTTAATTTTCATTTACATTTACATTTAATTGTCCATTTTATACAAATAAGAACACCATGAGTCAGCAGTTATGGAAAAAAACACTAGCTACACTGTAGAATCATCAAACCAGATCGTTATCTGACCCTGCATCCATCCATCCATCCATTATGTTCTGCTTTATCCTCTACTAGCGTTCCTCTGAGACATCACAATCCTGGTAGTTTAAGCTTATTGTGACACAAGCTGTGTTAGTGCGTTTGTTTATATCTCTAATACGGTATTAATTTTGAATGGTACGGACTATTTAGGTATTTAAATAATCATTACATCCATCTATGGGGGGGTTTCCCCATGCCCATCCAGGGGAGAACGCTTCGGGCACTGGGCAGATACACCCAGGACAGGCACCAATCTAGCGCTGGGCACGGTGGATTAGTGGTTTAGCATGTTCTCCTCTCAGCACTGGGGATTCTCGGTTTGAATACCAATCTGGGTGGAGTTTGCATGTTCTCCCTGTGTCCGCGTGGGTTTCCTCCAGGTTCTCCGGTTTCCTCCCACAGTCCAAAAACATGGATCAAGTCAATTGAGTTCTCCAAATTGCCCCATGTAGAGTGTGTCTTTGTGAGTAATAGATTGGCGTCCTGTTCTGGGTGTCACCCCCTGAACCTAATAGAGGATAAAGTTGAAGGTAATGGATGGATGGATGGTAATGCAGTGGTTAATGGATTCACCTCTCAGCAAGAAGGTCCTGAGTTTAATTTCTGGTTGTTCTTTTCGTATGGAGGCTGCATTTCCTTCTGGTGCCGGCACGGGTTTCCACTTTCCTCTCACGTTCCAAACACATGCTAATTACAGACACTTGATTGGTATAGCCATCAGGGGTGCACAGTAGGCTTTATATCATTGCACTCGTAGTGTCGGTCTCAAGCCTGAAGAAAGAGGAGGGTTGCATAAAGACGAGGAGCACAATGGGAACACCTGAAAGAAGGAGTAATCAGAATTTACAGAGATGAAAACTCTCATTAAATCTGTAACAGGTTCCCATTTCATGGGATGCATAATTCAAACATCCAAATCTGTGCATTACATTAATTTTAATGTGTCACAAATATCCAGATTACATTTGTCATTTGTATATGACGGTGTGAGAACATCTGACCCTGCAAAAATTGGCATGTCATGTAAAATGAGTAAGTATACAGCACCCTACCAAATCTGGAACATCATTACAAAGAGGATATAGATGTATGCAGATGTTTGTGCTGTTCTGAATAAATGATTTTGTTAATATTTAATTTGGAATAAAGCAAAGGAATGGCAGCCACATCATTTTTAAAAAATTATCCCCGAATATTTACCATTATTCACGAAATAAAATGCAAGTTAAAGCCTGTCCCTGGTTTTTATATACAGTATATATATATATTTATACTGTATATATATATACTGTATATAAAAACCAGGGACAGGCTTTAACTTGCATTATATTATTATATTCTATAAAAGCTATTAATATATATGGCAGTAATACTAAATGAAAAATGAATTCAATGATTAAAAGTCATGTCTTAATACTTCTTTCTGCAAAACATATAAACAGCAATATACTTGTATACTACACCAACTGTTGCATAATTATAAACAAAAGTAACGGGCGTATACAATAATGTTCAGAATAATTTAAACTAGTGGTAAATTATCCATCCAGCCATTATCTTCAAATTTATCCTCTATTAGGGTCGCGGTGGGGTTCCCTACGCCCATCCTGGCTGGGCAGATACAGCCAGGACAGGACGCCAATCTATCACTGGGCACACTCTCACACAGACACACTCTATATCGGGCAATTTGGAGAACTCAATTGACCATGTTTTTTGACTGTGGGAGGAAACCGGAGAACCCGGAGGAAACCCACACGGACACGGGGAGAACATGGAAACTCCACCCAGATTGGGATTCAAACGGGGAATCTGCATTTTATTATTATATCATATAAACATGTTGATATATATAGATATATGGCAGTAATACTGAATGACACATGAATTCAAGGATTAAAAGACATGTCTAAATACTTCTTTCTACAAAATACAGCAATATATACTACACCAACTGTTGCATGATTATAAACAAGAGTAACGGGAGTAAACAATAATGTTTCTGGTGATCAATCATTTTTACAATAAAAACATAATAACTAGATTTTAACTGTTTTTAAAATCCGGTTGACAAATTGTTTTAAACTAGAAATTCGTCTTCTGTTACCGTGCAAACAGCATCAGCACCAACACCAACAGAACCAGAGAGGAGTGAACGTGTTTGCTGTATTCATTTGGGAAGGTGCTGTTTAACATGGCAGAATAATCTGGCTGCAGGGAGAAAGGAGCTGGCTTGTTTATGAGAAGCAATCTGATGCTTTTCTAATGGCTCAATTAGATTAGTCATGCTGAAGGGGTCACTACACGTCTTTGCAGCCGGCTTTGTTCAGGTAATTTCTGCAGCATTTCGGATGCAACAAGCTGCTTGCAGACTAACCGGTTCACGTTTGCGATGTGTTTTGATAGGACTCTGAAGATGGCAAGGTTTTAATTAAGTTACACGCAATGCAGCACATTCAAATGTAGAGCTAAAGAGCACGGGGTGAGTTTTTTAACAATATTTTAAGCAATGGAATAAATCCAGGCATTCAAACAAAGATTACAGTCACCACTTTTTTTTTTTTTCCTCCTGCGAATAAATTATATTGTGATTTATTATAGTCCAATTGTACCCATATTTTATATATAGGAATGTTTAACCGAAATACAGTGTCTTAATACAAATAAAGAAGCACTATATGGAGGATTGTTTTATTCCCCCGAATAAACTGAATGGTACATAGGGGGGTTTTTGGTATTTTTGTCACCAGTGGATCCATGAGCTATGGAGTGAAAGCTGTAAAATATACAGGGATATAGATAATAAATATTTGATGCTTCACCTTAAAGTGTGACGTGACTGCATCAAGGTCTGCACAGGAATGAAGGAAACACTAATACAGTTGCTTTCAGAGAGCATGTGGACACAATATTCTACAAATAAAAATTCTTTACTGCCCTTTTTTTAAAGTTCCAGCAGAACAAAGGACAAACTTGTGAAGAGCATGAAACAAAGAGATAGATAAATCAAGGAATAGTGCAAAGCAGGTGAAAATTAGTGCATTGTCTTTATAGACGACAGTAAAGCAGGGCAGGTATTACAGTGATGCTGTCGAGCTGAAGGTAGGAAGGTTGCACGAAGTGGAAACAGTGGAAAGTTGTTTAAAATAAAAGAATAAATAAATAGTGTGTGCCCAGCGATAGATTGGCGCCCTGTCCTGGGTGTATCTGCCCAGTGCCTGAAACGTTCTCCCCTAGATGGGCATTGGGAACTCCCCCCCCCCACCCTGAAGATACGACCCTAATAGAAGATAAAGGGAAAGATAATGGATGGATGGATGAATAAGGACAGGACAGGGCACCAATCTATCGCTGGGCACACACTCACTCACACAGACACACACACTCTATATGGGGCAATTGGAGAACTCAAATGACTTAATCCATGTTTTTGGACTGTGGGAGGAAACCGGAGAACCCGGAGGAAACCCACGCGGACACGGGGAGAACATGGAAACTCCACCCAGATGTGGATTCGAACCGGGAATCCCTAGTGCTGAGAGGCAGACGTGCTAATCACTAAGCCACCGTGCCTTATATTATACAATCTGCTTTATTAGTATTGTTATTTAATTTATCATAGTTCATTGGCTTTCAGAACGTAATCACATCTGACTAGAGTCACTTGTAAATGTGTAGCTACTGCCCTCCACTACTGCACATACAAACAAGGGACAGTGGTTTAAACAATACAAAACATGTGACGTCCCTTGGCTGACATTGGGCTCGTACCGAGTGGGGCAATAGACCAGACAAGATAATGCATGATTACTGCAGACGTGGGTAATAAAGCCCAGCTGGTCAAACTACTGATGGGCTACACCGTGGAGCTGATATCATGGACATCACTTGATCATTAACATTAGGAGAGCCATCAGCCGGCTTGCCGCTGTGGTTCCTTAACGACCCTGGCTGGAGCGAATATTTCCATACCTCCGGAACGGCTCAAATACCTTGGGTTGTAACTGCACTGTCACGAGGATCTATACTTTCTGCCTTCCATACGGAGACAATGATCCCGCCAGTACCTCATGCTACAGTTAGAAACATAAATTATCGTGCTTGCTGGAAAATAACCTTGGCTACTTATTTCTAATCTGCACTTTAACCACGGGAGATTGGATTTCAAATTAAATCGACCACCTATTACTGATGCGGCCTGCATGCCGATAGGAACAGTTCCCATTTCGTTCCTTTAGTGCGAGCGGATTCCCAGCCACTCTTAAGCAACAACGATATTATGCACACACTCTCAGACAAGACGGCAGGCAGAACAGACTCGATAGTCGAATAGTAGGGGTTATTTGATGATAATAGAGAGGAAAAGAAAAAAATAAAACAGGAGTATCTGGGCCATATAAGTATCATATACTGCCTTTTACTCCAAGACTCTGAGGACCTAGCCTAGATCTGCATTCTAAACATCGCGTGTGCACACACATGGGCGCCTGTCTCCATCTGCGTCTGTATGCAGCTAGAAAGACTCCCCGTTGACTGCCTGACAGTCTGGCTTTGATGAATGGGCCTTTTTTGGTGTTATTTAATTACTTGCATTTTCTGGAGTGTAATCATAATATTAACCTTGGGTTCGGGAACCAGAGTGTAGCAATGCATAAACCGAAGGAGTAATAGGAAGCAAAAGACGAATTCATTATTGCTGCCACTTTCCATACAGAGCGAAAGTGGATGGTTTAATTAGTGAGCAGCACCTCATTTAGCACCGGAACGCTATGCAATCCGAGATCAAGAATAAGATCGGTCGCAAAAAGCTAACGCTCAATCGCCGCACCTGTCAGTGAGCATTATAAAAATAGTAAAAAAGCAAAAAAACACGAAAGTGGAGGTGTCATTTCTGTGACTTTTAAGACGCTCATTAAAGAAAAAGGGGGTATATGTGAGGTATTTCAAAAGAGATAAAAGATAAAAGGGAAAAACTGTTTTTGATATGACTACAGCAGGGAGGATCAAAGGAAACATGACAAGGTCCTGCAGAATGTTTGCCTGATGGGATTAGTGCGAATGCGGTGTGGCTTAGATCGACTTCATCACCTTCCACATTCGCATCAAAAGATTACATACATGTGATCTACATAACGCCTGAAAGCCAACGTGACGCGCTGCCACAAATAAGTGAGCCTAAAAGAGAGCGAAAACAATCTCAAACACACGTCTTTATCCGGAGCATCTCGTGACTGCGTGACGAATAGATTCAAAAGAGTTTTATTAGGGGGGGGGGGGGGGGGGGGGGGGGGGGGGGGGGGGGGGGGGGGGGGGGGGGGGGGGGGGGGGGGGGGGGGGGGGGGGGGGGGGGGGGGGGGGGGGGGGGGGGCGGTTCCCCATGCCCATCCAGGGGGGAACATTTCGGGCGCTGGGCAGATACACCCAGGACAGGGTGCCAATCCATCGCTGGACACACACTCACTCACACAGACACACTCTATATGGGGCAATTTGGAGATCTCAATTGACTTGATCCATATTTTTGAACTGTGGGACTGTTTGGACATGGGGAGAACATAGAAACTCCACCCAGATGGGGATTCGAACCAGGAATCCCTAGCGCTGAGAGGAGAACATGCCAACCACTAAGCCACCCCTGATTAAAATATAAGGAGAAAATTATTTGTGAAAGTGTAATGTGTTTATAGCCTTATTTTTATATAATAACAGCAAAATATATAGTGCAGTATAGTATATAGAGTACATGGCATGGGTAGAAGGTTGGTTGTTTGGGTGAGGAGGGTGGAACAGATGCACCTGCCACATTTGATCTGATGGTCTGTGTGCAGAGGAGAGGTGAGCTGTGCTTAAACATAACCGAGTCATGCAGAACTTCACCAAAATCACCGGTTTATACACAGATTTACTCAAAAAATGCCATCCATTTATTATCTTCCACTTTATCCTATATTAGGGTCGTGGGGGGGGGTTCCCCATGCCAATCCAGGGGAGAACGTTTCGGGTGCAGGGCAGATACACCCAGGACAGGGCACCAATCTGTCGCTGGACACACACTCACACACAGACACACTCTATATGGGACACGGGGAGAACATGGAAACTCCACCCAGACCGGGAATCCCTAGTGCTGAGAGGCGAACATGTTGACCACTAAGCCACTGTGCCGCCCATTGGGAAAGAAAGAGACAAAAATAAATAAATAAATGTAAAATAATAATAATAATAAAAAACCCAAGCCAAAACCTGTATTTACAGATATCATCCAGGCCCTACACGGTGAAATAGCTTTGGCATTGTTATCCACTTTGAAATGTGTATGTTGTGTTCTGTGGATGGAGCTGACTTCGGTAGATAAGCCCGTGAAACTGGCTTTTAAATCTACATCTTGCCGCACGTGGCCTATCTGAGCTCGTCATGGCGGCTTTTACTCGAACTGTCGCCTGTAGCTCAATCCGCTTTGCCGTGCTGTAGCAGGTTATGATTTATATCTGGTAAGACCCTGTTTGCCGGGGAATCTGGAAAACACATGCGATTCCAGAAATCCCGGTCTGTTTATACTAATGCACCATGCTCCGGCAGCAACTACTTCACAGCCACTTCACTTTCCTTGATGAGATGTTTTCCACTGCCCTCTAAAACTAATAAAGTCATGCGGCTAGGTATTTACCCTGATACGCCACAACATTAAAGCCCATGAAAGGTGAAGTGAATTATACTGATTTAGCCCGTTACAGTGGCACCTGTCAAACGCTGGGCTATGTGAAGCAGCCAGTTTTCAAAGTTGATGGAATAAAAGCAGAACAAATGGGCAAGAGATTAAGTGACTTAAATGTACTTGTACATATTAATAAATGTACACGGCACACATGGTTCTACAATTACAGACCGCGCTCCATCTTTACATACTTTATCCTTTCATTCATTCATTCATTCATTATTTTCGGCTTTATCCTCTATTAGGGTCGCGGGGGGGTTCCCCATGCCCATCCAGGGGAAAACGTTTCGGGTGCCGGGCAGATACACCCAGGACAGGACACCAATCTATCACTCACACACTTTGGAGAATTCAATTGACCTTGATCCATGTTTTTGGACTGTGGGAGGAAACTGGAGAACCCAGAGGAGAACATGGAAACTCCACCCAGATTGGAATTCGAACCTGGAATCACTAGTGCTGAGAGGAGAACATGCCAACTACTAAGCCACTGTGCCGCCCTAACACAGATATATGTATACAGTACATATTAATATAAATATATATTATAGATGAAGGCTTAGTGGAGGATTTTGCATTAAAGCTCCTCACTGGCAGATAGTTTTAATAAAGCTTAAGCTGTGCTGAGAAGAAACAGCATGATTTCTGTTTCCTACAAGCCTCCACTGATTATTAGTTGCAATATAATATTCCTATTTATGGTTCTATAACAAAAAGGTCAGGATAGAAGTGATTTTTTTTAACGAATTTCTTTTTGTCTTGGGTCGTCCATGTGTAACTCCTGTGCTACAGCCGTCAGCCGAACCTGCACCCATCACTCCAGGTTGCAAGTTTTCATGCGAACCGCCTTTTTTATGTTAGCCAGGTTGCGGGTATCGATCTCTTTTCCTATGCTGTCAGCAACGAGTCACCTTCAATCAATCTAATGCTGACAAGTGCCATTCTGAGTTCAGGTCCTTCTGGCTCATTTCTGATTGGCCGAGGGTCAAAAACGGTCGCCGCTCGGCTTCTCATTACGGTTCAAAAACGAAGGTGAAGGAGGAAATCGTTCGTCTGTTGTAAGAATTCAGTCATAGGTAAGGTTTTCATCTATTATTATAATCAAACCTTGGGTTTTCACCTGTTAAGACTTTATGGGTGGTGTAAGGATTATTAATTACATCATTCGCAATCAGTTCCGAAGTCTGCGTTTGGAAATGCGAAATTGCTTTAGTTTTAATATGAAAATTGTTCATTCAGTCAGAGCAAATTTATTACATTGAATAAGTCATTTATGCATTGAATCGTTATATCTGGCAAAAAAAAAAGGTAGCCATATAAAAGCTCTTGACTTGGGTTTTCTAACTGAGTGTAAAGCATGGACGGAACACAATCGTTGGCATTAATCATTTTGCTGTAACGGGAATCCGAAGAACATGAGAGATGTCACAGTGCATGGAGCTTCATCGCTACGCAAGCAGTGATGAGAAGAATGTAGAGCCCCTGTTATAATAAAGCTTTACCCCAAAATAAAGCATACAGCATTATTAGGCTGTCAAAATACAGCTTTTTATAATCGAATGTGAGCAGCGAAGGCAAAGAAAGGCCTGATTTTCAGGAATGTGTGTTAACTTTTCAGGTTGTCTGCGGCGTTCTGTGCTAAATGTCGAAAGGCACTGCGTATTGTTTTCTTTACTGAATTCCTAACAGTGCCGTGTCTGGGAAAATGCATATGCATATTTTCAAGGGCACGCACCTGCACAAGCCTTCGAGCCTTCAGTCCATCAAACGGGAGGTGACAAGAGAGACACGTTGCAATTTTGGGGAAGGGAAACAGGTCATTTGAAAATATAAAAATGGTAAGAATAAATAAAATAATAAAATATTACTGATCTGTATGAGTTCTTTCGCAGCTTTTTATTTGATATATACTCTCATCCTATATTATCTTCTGCCTAATTCTATACTAGGGGTGTTTGGGGTCCCTATGAGCGTCCAGAAGAAAAAGGTTTTGGGTGCTGGCAGATACACCATGGACAGGGCCAATTCACTTTGAATTAATGTTTTTGGAAGCCAGAGAACCTGAAGGAAACCCAACCCCAAAGGAAAACACTGAAACTCCACCCAGATTGGGATTCAAACCTGGTTCCCCAGCCCCGAGAGGCAGACATGCTAAGCACTACACCACTGTGCCGCCCTTATTTTATTTCACATTTAATTTAAATATAATTAGAGGTTTTGTAAGTAATCAGCAAAAGTTGAGACACCTGTAGGAATTATATGCATCAACCTTCACTGTGCAGATGTCTATAGTATCTGTATTATATTATATTATTCATTAATTATCTTCCGCTTTATCCTCTATTAGGGTCGCGGTGGGGTTTCCCATGCCCATCCAGGGTAAAACGTCTCGAGTGCCGGGCAGATACACCCAGGACAGGGCGCCAACCTATCACTGGGCACACAATCACTCACACAAACATACTCTACATGGGGCAATTTGGAGAAGTCAATTGACTTCATCCCTGTTTTTGGACTGTGGGAAGAAACTGGAGAACCCGGAGGAAACCCACCCAGACAGGGGGAGAACATGAAAACTCCACCCAGATGGGGATTCGAACCGGGAATCCCTAGTGCTAAGGAGAACATGCTAAACCACTAAGCCACTGTGCCGCCCTATCATATATATATATTTTATATATAATATCCTCTACTAGGGTCGTGGGGGGGGGAATGTCTCGGGCGCTGGGCAGATAAACTCAGGACAGGACGCCAATCTATCACTGAACACAGTAATAGGTAGGTGAAGTAATAGGTCAAGTGCAATAGGGTCCTGGGTTCAATTCCTTGTTGGGGAGGTCAGAGGACGTTTCTGTATGTCTTTCTTGTGCATGTGTTCACTCGCCCGAGACGTTCTCCTCTGGATGGGCAGAACGTCTTAGGCGCTGGTCAGATACACCCAGGACAGGACGCCAATCTATCACTGAACACACTCACTCATGCAGACACACTTTATATGGGGCAATTTAAAACACTCAATTGACTTTGATCCATGTTTTTGGACTGTGGGAGGAAACCGGAGAACCCGGAGGAAACCCATGCGGACACGGGGAGAACATGGAAAATCCACCCAGATGGGGATTCGAACCGGGAATCCCTAGTGCTAAGAGGAGAACATGCTAAACCACTAAGCCACTGTGCCGCCCTATTATATATATTTTTTATATATAATATCCTCTACTAGGGTCGTGGGGGGAAGAGAATGTTTTGGGCGCTGAGCAGATACACCCAGGACAGGACGCCAATCTATCACTGAACACACTAATAGGTAGGTGAAGTAATAGGTCAAGTGCTATAGGGTCTTGGGTTCAATTCACACTCTATATGGGGCAATTTAAAACACTCAATTGACCTTGATCCATGTTTTTGGACTGTGGGAGGAAACCCACGCAGACACGGGGAGGACATGCAAACTTCACCCAGATTGGGATTCGAACCGGGAATCCCTAGTGTTGAGAGGCGAACGTGCTGAACACCCTATATATATGACATTAAATATTGATGCGTAATAAAATATTGTACCAGTACAAAACAATTAGTCACCGATATGCAATCAGCATCCCCATGCATGCAATTGGACAACATGTCATGTACTACACACAGTAGCCTATAATAGTAGTCTAACATAAAGCCTGTTGCTACAGCTGTGTTAGAAACACTCCACACTCCACTTACATACAACTCTGAACATCTTAATCTTGAATGTTGCCACGGATAACGTGCTAGGTCACAGATAAATGGCATACCTGCGCCACGCCACGCCGAGCTCTGCCAGCCCGGAATGGATGTCTATCGTGACGGTTCCACGGGGAGTTCTGAACCGCAGGGTTCTGCTGTGACCGTTCGCCTCTCGGCTTCTTTTCAGATGATTTGGTATGTGCCATTCACAAGAAGATGAGCTGTCACTGTGAAATATCTCACCGGCAAAATAAATGTATTTGATTACATATTTAATGCAAGCTCTTTCTATCGTCTCCGTATCAAAGCGAACGCTGGATGAAATTCAAAGCAGGAGGAGAAGCACAGACCTGTTTATTCAGCCAAAAATTTCCATCACATTATTGCTTTGGCAACTGAAACGGGATTCCAAATTCATTTTACAGTTACCTACTGTTGCTCTGTGACACCCTCACTTCCCAACACACACACACACCCACACACACACACACACCCACACGCACACACCCACAAGCAATTACCTTAATCAAAGTTTGGTGTTTAAACAACGCAAAAGGGAAAAAAATGCAAATGAATAGTACACACACACACACACACACACAAACACACACACACATAGACCCACACATTAAGCAACACAGGCACACATGCACACCCACAATACACTGGGGTCATTACACAGACTTTCATTCATATTATGGAGCCGGCCTAACCTTAATAAGCATAACCATAAAGTCAACCATAATAACCCTTAGTCTTAGCGAGCACACACACACACACACACACACACACACACACACACACATCTCAATACCCTATACATTATCCATCCATCTATTATCACTTACATACATACATCACATACATCGCTTTATCCTCTACTAGGGTCGTGGGGGGGGGGTTCCCCATGCCCATCCAGGGGAGAACGTTTTGGGCGCTGGGCAGATACACCCAGGACAGGACGCCAATCCATCGCTGGGCACACACACAGTCCCACAGACACACACACTCTATATGGGGCAATTTGGAGAATTCAGTTCATCTTGATCCATGTTTTTTGAACTGTGGGAGGAAACCGGAGAACCCGGAGAAGACCCACGCGGACACGGGGAGGACATGCAAACTCCACCCAGATTGGGATTCGAGAGGAGAACATACTAACCACTAAGCCACCGTGCCGCCCCCTTAACATTATATTGGCCATAATTGGTGTCTCCACATTTTCTTTGAGTACAAATCAGACGCTAATGAAATCGGAACAGCTGATTGCATTCTGCTGTTTTACAAACATCAAACACGTTCAATTCAATTTCTAGCATGTTCGAGCACTCTTAAGCAACGCAGAATCGTAGGAAATGATTAGAATAAAGGGTGAAATGTGTTGCAATAAATTCGCCTGCTGGATTATATAATTACGCGTGCGATAAATCTTAATACACTGACGAACCCGACAACTTCAGAGTAAACAAAAGCACCAAACCAGGGTCTTGGGAATTAATCAAAAAATTTTCACAGAGGTGATTAAGGGATGAAATGAAATTTGGATTCAGTCAGGAGCAAAATGCCTCTCTCTCTCTCTCTCTCTCTTATTTATACTTTACTTTAGCTCTTGAAACACTTCAGCAGCGTATTGAACTCGTAGCAAAACCTTCCCTTATGATTACATTCTTCATGCTTTAACTTACATATTGGTAAAATACTTGTTTTTAAGGAGTACTTAATTATGTTTACTTATTTATTTTGCATAGACTCCCTCTGAATTTTAATGCAGGACGCTCGCTGTGGAAAGAAAACAATAAGAGGCTTCCCTGGGTAATCTGTTCCACGTTTTGCATTCTGGCTCCCCGGATAAAACAGATTGGAACCGAGGACCCGCTATATATCTCAATGAACGAACTAACCATGCGCAGCGTTTGCTTAAAATATCACGCTTTAATATATTTAATGCAGGACACTTGTATAGAAAACATCACATAAATTCAATACTATCATCAATCTGAGGAAAACAGAACTGTGGATACAAAATACACAGGTGAAATCCAAGTGTTGAATATTATTCTGTATTCATGCACTGCATTATAACCTATAAGCATTGGAATTATGAATCCTGGACGACGAATGCCAGTCTCCAATTGACATTTTCATTAGGTGTCTCCTTATTTCTCCCCAAACCCTAGAGAGGTAATACACCATATGGACAAATTACTCATAAAGACCTCTTTATTAGTGAATATGGGTGTTTAGTTCAGTCCCAGTGCTGCAGGTGTATATATTCATTCATTCATTCATTCATTATCTCCCGCTTTATCCTCTACTAGGGTCACGGTGGGGTTCCCCATGCCCATCCAGGGGAGAACGTCTCGGGCGCCGGGCAGACACACCAGGACAGGGCGCCACCCCATCGCTGAGGTGTATATATATATATATATATATATATATATATATATATATATATATATACATGCATTTTGGACAATCGTATGCGTACAACTCAGTGGGAACGTTAGGAAAACCTTTTTTTTGTGTGTGCACCATTGCACAAAGCAAAGTCCATTATTTTATAGTCATAACTAGACTGACCTAAACGGACAGGAGTGACCCGATGACCTGATCTCAAGCCAATCGCACACCTTTAGGACGAACTGGAATGAAAAATGTGAGCCAGGCCCTTTCATACAGCTCAGTGTCTGGGCTCACAAATATATATATTTTGGGATAAATGGGCCAAACTTCCGCAGACACACTCCAACATCTTGATGAAAGCTTTTCAAAAGAGTGGAAGCTATTACAGCTGTATGGCCAATACCTTTGTCCGTGTGGTGCGGAGGTGTTTGAACTCCTGAGCCTCTTTCACCTTGTTTTTGAGAATTGTAGCCTGCATCTAAAACATACGACTGCAGCATGTGTGACAAAAATAATGTCATATTATCCACTGTGTCCAGCACTGACTAACAACATAAAATTCATATCTGCTCTCAGTAAAATGTTCTTTTCTGTGTATATTATTATTATTTTTTTTAATAAGAGGGGTGTTTTGCACTTTGCCATCTTACTGCTCATCTGCCCCCGTCTGCAATTCCCCTTCCACACCACTGGGTTGCACTCAACAGCTTAAAAAGTCTTTTCCTGGTATCAAAAATAATATGATATTTCAACAGAATACCTAATACTGTATATACTAAGATATCCAACCATCCATCCATCCATTGTCTTCCGCTTTATCCTCTATTAGGGTCACAGGGGGGTTTCCCATGTCCATCCATGTCTCGGGCACTGGACAGATACACCCAATGAAGGGTGTCAATCTATTGCTGGGCACACACAGACACACTCTATATGGGGCAATTTGGGGAATTCAATTGACCTTGATCCATGTTTTTGGACTGTGGGAGGAACCCGGAGAACCCGGAGGAAACCCACGCGGACACGGGAAGGACATGGAAACTCCACCCAGATTGGTATTCGAACCGGGAATCCCTAGTGCTAAGATCCATGTTCTCCTTGTGTCAGCGTGGGTTTCCTTCGGGTTCTCCAGTTTCCAAAAACATGTATTCAAGGTCAATTGAATTCTCTAAATTGCCCCATATACTGTAGGTGGCGGCACGGTGGTTTATTGGTTAGCATGTTTGCCTCTCAGCACTAGGGATTCCTGGTTCGAATCCCCATCTGGGTGAAGTTTCCATGTTCTCCCCATGTCCGCATGGGTTTCCTCCGGGTTCTCCGGTTTCCTCCCACAGTCCAAAAACATGGATCAAGTCATTTGAGTTCTCTAAATTGCCCCATATAGAGTGTGTCTGTGTGAGTGAGTGTGTGTCCAGTTATATATTGGCGTCCTGTCCTGGGTCTATCTGCCCAGCGCCCGAAACGTTCTCCCCTGGATGGGTATGGGGAACCCCCCCGCGACCCTAATATAGGATAAAGCGGAAGATAATGGATGGATGGATGGACAAGGAACTGTGTGCATTATGTGCCACTGTGACTGAAGCTGCATGTTTATATTATATTATATTTGTGATGTCCGCATACTGAGGTCCCAACCTTTAGACTCCAACCAATCGTTAAGGAACATCCTCGGAATAGAACATTCCACTGATGGAATCCTGGAGCACATCAGCGTTCCGAGCAATTAAAGCATTCAAAAGAAGTTATATAATCTGTTCGTATGCTGTACATATTGTATAGGAGAGCTGCGTATGAACCTGTATAATTCTGCAATAAATAGAACAGTAGAAATTGTTTCTCATTAAAGATTAAAGAGGAGAAGAGCATCACATTCGTTTTGCTACTGGAAAAGGATCAGATGTGCTTATTAAATTAGCAGTTCCTCATTTGCCGTGAGCATTTATCAATTGGTGGGATGAAACCTGTTTTCTGTTCTCATTAAAATCTTTGTGTGATTGCCTTTGCCTGCAGCTAGTGATGCTTAAATTAAAAAGATTGTATATTTAATAGGAAAAAAAAGCATGGATCCACATGAAAACTGGATTTTATATTTGTATATTTGTTTGGGGGCAGCACGCTGACTTAGTGTTTAGCATGTTCTCCTCTCAGCACTAGGGATTCCTGGTTCGAATCGCCATATGGGTGGAGTTTCCATGTTCTCCCCATGTCCGTGTGGGTTTCCTCCGGGTTCTCCGGTTTCCTCCCACAGTCCAAAAACATGGATCAAGGTCAATTGAGTTCTCCAAATTGCCCCATTTAGAGTGTGTGTGTGTGAGTGAGTGTGTGCCCAGTGATAGATTGGCGTCCTGTTCTGGGTGTATCTGCCCAGCGCCCGAAACCTTCTCCCCTGGATGGGCATAGGGAACCCCCACCCCTCCCCGGCGACCCTAGTCCCTAGTATAGAATTAGGCAAAAAATGATGAGATGAGATGTCTATCAATGGAATCAAGGCCAGCGGCATGGTGGCTTAGTGTTTAGCATGTTCTCCTCTTAGCGCTAGGGATTCTTGGTTTGAATCCCAATCTGGGTGGAGTTTCCATCTTCTCCCTGTGTCCGCGTGGGTTTCCTTCGGGTTCTCCGG
Source organism: Corydoras maculifer (assembly GCA_019802435.1). Lineage (NCBI taxonomy): Eukaryota > Metazoa > Chordata > Actinopteri > Siluriformes > Callichthyidae > Corydoras > Corydoras maculifer. The sequence continues at coordinate 1,277,821 of JAFMOD010000138.1, read as the reverse complement.
TTTCCTCCCACAGTCCAAAAACATGGATCAAGTCAATTGAGTTCTCCAAATTGCCTCATATAGTGTGTGTATGTGTGTGTGAGTGTGTGCCCAGCGATGGATTGGCTGGGTCCTGTCCTGGGTGTATCTGCCCAGCGCCCGAGACGTTCTCCCCTGGATGGGCATGGGGAATCCCACCGCGACCCTAATATAGGATAAGGCAGAAGATAATGGATGGATGGAATCAAGGCCGTATTTTATCTATGGCATCAAGTAAGTGGAAAGTTCATAAGGAGAGTAAGAGGACCATTACTGTAACACAATCATCCGGAGAGAGAAAAAAAAAAAAAAAAAAACGTGGTTAATTATGTTCTTCATTGTAGCTTTAATGTAGCTAAAGGTGAGATCTGAATTCATTTACACCTTTCCGCACATAGAATTCACACCTCTTTCTTTAACAAGTGAACTTTCCTCACATCCAATCATCAGTAAGTTTTAGGAGTGTGTGCTGCCACGGGCAATAATAATAATATAAAAGTATTTACATTTCATCATCCAGTGAGTGCAGGAACTTTACAAAATAGATATTCATAATCTGTATGTTAAAGGCGCTGAATGCATACACAAAGCGCATGAAGAATGTATGATGGATGAACTGATACATAATCCATCCATTCATTATCTTCCGCTTTAACCTATATTAGGTTCGCGGGGGGGCGTTTCGGACGCTGGGCAGATACACACAGGACAGGGTGGCAATATATCACTGGTCACACACTTGCACTCTATAAGGGGCACTTTGGAGAATTCAGTTGACCTTGATCCATGTTTTTGGAATGTGGGAGGAAACCTATGCGAACACGGGGCGGACATGGAAACTCCGCCCAGATTGGGATTCGAACCGGTAATCCCCAGCGCTGAGAGGAGAACATGGCAACCACTAAGCCACCATGCCGCCCCTGATATATAATCCATCCATCCATTATCTTCTGCTTTATCCTATATTAGAGTCGCGGGGGTGGGGGGGGGTGAGTTTCCCCATGCCCATCCAGGGGAGAAGGTTTCGGGCGCTGGGCAAATACACCCAGGACAGGACGCCGATCTATCATTGGGCACACACTCACACACACAGACACACTCTATATGGGGCAATTTGGAGAATTCAATTGACTTGATCCATGTTTTTGGACTGTGGGAAGAAACCAGAGAACCCGGAGGAAACCCACGCTGACATGGGGAGAACATGGAAAGATGGGGATCCCAGATGTGGATTCGAACCGAGAATCCCTAGTGCTGAGAGGAGAACATGCCAACCACTAAGCCACCGTGCCGCCATTCCCCAAAATGTTTTTCTCAATAATATTACCTGGAGTTATAACATTTCAGATTAAAAATTACACAATTTGTAATTTATCACAGGCTTCTAAAGAGAAGGCAGCAGTCTGTATTCGACCAGGTGTCCTGTTTGTTATTGCTGTGATTGAGGCATTAAGATAATTACTAAACATGGGGCCTATACTGATATTACATGTGTGAGTGCACTAGGCATTTGAAGTACTCCCTGAGGAACTGAAGTTCCTGTGTTCGAGAGCTTCAGATGAAGCGGGAGCTTTAAAGCCCAAAGCAAACAAGGCTCAGGAAAAGCTGAGCGAAGCAACCGAGACAGGTGGTAGTCAAAGTACTGTACATCTGTATGCAATGCAATCGGCTCTTATCTCCCTATACACGTCTCATTCAGCACTTTCTCTCCTCCACTACAGAGGATTTTCCAGAAGAACCCTGACAGCTGTATTGTAGCAGTGCTGCTTCCAGAGAAGGCAAGGTGATGATAATCTTGATAAATACTGTAAGACCTCCTTATCTGGGATTATATCATATCTCGGTGCTGTTGTGTGACATGACTCTTTTCATGCTTGGAGCTTTGAGCGGGATGTGAGGGAGGCTGATGGGCGCCTGGCTTTGATGCGCCGCTGCTGGGCATGTAATTAATGCAATTATTCTGACCCACTCACGCTAACTAAACGTACTCACACTCCTCCCATGCACTTAAAGCTGTCGTGAGAGCAATAGCAGCTTGATTATAATGCACAGTGGTGTGGCAGCAAGCTGTTAGCGAACAACAACAAATCACATGTCACACAAAAAAAAAAAAAAAAAGTCAAACCAGCGTGTAAATGTCCCGGGGTTGAAAAGATCAGAGAATGAGTGTATTTAAAACTGCAGCCTCTCAAACGATTGTTTTCGCATCTTAAATAGACAAGTTCACGGAATGTAATGTAATTCATTCACAGCCAGTTATTAACTACATGACATTTCCAGCTTATGTACACCTGTTATTTAGACCACACACACACACACACACACACACACACACACACACACACACACACACACCTGTAGTGTTACCTGCAGTCATTTATCATATTTAAATTACATCACTAAGACCTAATGCTTATATTTTAGCATACTAATCCCAAATAGCTCTTATAAAATTTATAAAAGCTGTATCCTCTATTAGGGTTGGCGGGGGGGGGGGGGGTTTCCCATGCCCATCCAGGGGAGAACGTTTTGGGCGCTGGGCAGATACACCCAGGACAGGGGGGCAATCTATCACTGGGCACACATTCACTCACACAAACATTATGGGGCAATTTGGAGAACTCAATTGACCTTGATCCATGTTTTTGGACTGTGGGAGGAAACCGGAGAATCTAGAGGAAACCCACGCGGATACGGGGAGAACATGGAAACTCAACCCAGATTAGGATTCGAACCGGGAATCCCTAGCACTGAGAGGAGAACATGCTAACCACTAAGCCACTGTGCCACCCTAATAAATATAATAATAATAATAATAATAATAATAATCATAATAATAATAATAATAATAATAATACAAATCACAGACTGCAAGAACTTCCCGGTGATAGATTGCTCCCCTGTCCTCTAGTTTCTCCCCTGGTTGGGCATGGGGACCCCTACCCGCGACCCTAATAGAGATTAAAGCGGAAGATAATGAATGGATGATTGGATATTATATCACATAAACTTTTGGAACAGACTGAACTTTAGTTGATGAGCTCATGTGTCCATGTCTACTACTTTTAAATTGGAAAACATCATCAAACACCGATGACCAAGGTCTCCCAAGCTTTTATGTGAGACTATAAGTCTTAAAATTATGATATAAGGGAAATTGTAAGCATTCTGCTGATTACATGCATCAGGCCTACAAACAACAGCACGCCAGGACCCTGTAAAGGTTCATTCATTCATTCATTCATTATCTCCCGCTTTTTCCTCTATTAGGGTCACCGCGGGGGGGTTCCCCATGCCCATCTAGGGGAGAACGTTTCGTGCGCTGGGCAGATACACCCACGACAGGACACCAATCTATCGTTTGACACACACTATATGGGGCAATTTGGAGAATTCAATTGGGCAGATACACCCAGGACAGGGGGGCAATCTATCACTGGGCACACATTCACTCACACAAACACTATATGGGGCAATTTGGAGAACTCAATTGACCTTGATCCATGTTTTTGGACTGTGGGAGGAAACCAGAGAACCCGGAGGAAACCCACGCGGACACGGGGAGGACATGGAAACTCCACCCAGATTGGGATTCGAATCGGGAATCCCTAGTGCTGAGAGGAGAACGTGCTAACCACTAAGCCACCATGCCGCCTCCCTGTAAAGGTTCATTCATTCATTTATTCATTATCTTCCGCTTATCCTCTATTAGGGTCGCGGTGGGGTTCCCCATCCAGGGGAGAACATCTCGGGCGCTGGGCAGATAGACCCAGGACAGGGCGCCAATCCATCGCTGGGCACACACTCACACAGACACACTCTAAATGGGGCAATTTTGAGAACTCAAATAACTTGATCCATGTTTTTGGACTGTGGGAGGAAACCGGAGAACCCGGAGGAAACCCACGCAGACACGGGGAGAACATGGAAACTCCACCCAGATGGGGATTCGAACCGGGAATCCCTAGCGCTGAGAGGAGAACGTGCTAACCACTAAGCCACCGTGCCGCCTCCCTGTAAAGGTTAGTACTGTAAAAATCATCAACCAGATAATGCCCGCTCAGCAAAGTTGAATCAGCTGAGCTTGGAGACAGGCCGCTTTGCTAAATCAGACTGCTCAACACGATCGTTCCCTGTGTGTGTAAATGCATCGACGCTGACCACATCGGCCGGGTGTTCTACTGACGTTGCTTTTACCTTTTCAGAACCGAATAAAGATCTTAAGAGTTTCATTGATCTTTGCGCCCAGTGCTGACCTTTGAAAAGACGGAAAGCAGAGCAGCTGTAGTGCTTCTTTGAAGAGCAAAAAAAAAAAAACAGCATGCAAGTGCACAATACCCCGAACAACTTGTTCTAAAGCTCATAAAAAAACGTCATACGGCATTGGGTATTCGTTCCTGTCTACCCAGATGCTGACAAATGCCTCCGAGCTAATTTGTGGTTGCTTTAAAAAGCACCAGAGTAAAGGACGCTCTTGAATAACATGAATGAAACGTACATATTCAAATACACAGAAACAGAAACGGACGTCTGTCTGGAATTCTTCTGACTTTGAACACACGGTAAGGCGAATAGGGAAAATGGACGTGGTAATAGCCGAGGTCTTTATAAAACCACTCCGCGTTGTGAAGATGTAGCGGGGGGGGGCGGTGACAGTGATGGACGACGTAGCTGAGAGCTCGGTGCATATGAGCGGCCGGTCATTTAAATTCTGATTCCTCCCCGTTATTGTGGAGGTTAAAGGCTGGACTTCGTCGTGGCCATCGCTTGCTGGCTCAGTTCATTTCATACTGTGAGCAGCAGAGCAAAGACATTGTCAGCAGAGGCGAGGAAAAAAAAAAAAAAAAAAAAAAAAGCCAGCCTAATATGAGGACACAGACAAATGACTCATGACAGGTGTCAGGACAAAGCACATCTGGGCAAGGTTTCTCTACACTTTAATCCAATGTGTAGTGGCGCATAGCACCACCTTTGGCTAGCGATCACTATCAGCGGGAACGGTGAGCAAGAGGAACCGTGTGGTCTTCCTTCAGCCTGCCGTTACACCAAGTCTGACTAATTTTTTAGAACATTAATCACATGCACTGATAACATGACCGGCCTGAGGACGCCTCAGGATCCCTCAGGAGGAACCGTCAGACGCTGCTGGGGAATAGAAGATCTGGGCTGCCTTTCTCCGTGCACTTATTGCTTTTAACCAGTCATGGATAAGAAGCAACGGCACAGTGGCTAGAGATTCCCGGTTCGAATCCCAATCTGGGTGGAGTTTCCATGTCCTCCCCATGTCCATGTGGGTTTCCTCCGGGTTCTCTAGTTTCCTCCTACAGTCCAAAAACATGGATCAAGGTCAATTGAATTCTTCAAATTGCCCCATATAGAGTGTGTCTGTGTAGGTGAGTGTGTGTCCAGTCATAGATTGGCGTCCTGTCCTAGGTGTATCTGCCCAGCGCCCGAAACGTTCTCCCCTGGATGGACATGGGGAACACCCCCCTCCCCCACGACCCTATTAGAGGATAAAGCAGAAGATAATGGATGGATGTGAATATGACTAATAAACATGTTAATTCAGAAGAGGGTGGCACTCTTCTGAATTAACACTGAGAATCCAGGTTCGAATCCCAATCTGGGTGGAGTTTCCATGTTCTCCCCGTGTCCGCATGGGTTTCCTCCGGGTTCTCCGGCTTCCTCCCAAAATCCAAAAACATGGATCAAGGTCAATTGAATTCTCCAAATTGCCCCATATAGAGTGTGTTTGTGTGTGTGAGTGTATTTCCAGTGATAGATTGGCGTCCTGTCCTAGATGAACCTGCCCAGCGACCAAAACGTTGTCCCCTGGATGGACATGGGAACCCCCCCCTCCCCCACCACTCTAGTAAAGGATAAAGCAGAAGATAATGGATGGATGGATAAGAAGCAGATTATAATGATGACAATGTTAATCAATATTTATTTTCAGTCACAAATTTTAATATTTTCCCCCGACGGCTGTTTGTGTTTTGTCTTCTGATGACTATTCATTATGACTTTTTCATTTTTTTAATGTTATTTTCTAATGTCATGTGATCGTCATAGTTGAGAAGTTATCTCAGGTCTGATATTCTTCAGCTTCGGCTCTGCAGCTGGGTTTAAACTCTGGTTATTTGGTGAGTGTGGGTGTCTGTTGAATCTTGCCCTAGGTGCCAAGTGTTCCCGGAGCCGACACTGGCGCCAACATACATGATTTCATTCAAGTAAACCATTTTACTGAGCATGAGAAGAAAAAAAAAATCAGTGTAGGGGGTGATTTAAAGGCAGGACGAGTAAGGATGAGTTAGGGATGAGTTCCGTGACTGAAGTGTGGCTTCAAAACCTCAATTAAAATATGTATTTTGAGCTTTATGTTTATTATCACACTGTAAGGAGTGTAATAAAGTGTTTGCCCGCATTGTAGGGACCTTTATCCTTTGATTAGAGCTGGTTTCACAATAATTACATTTTAAGATGAAGACTTGATTTTACATAAGGTCAAAGTGGAGTCAGCGGTGGTTATGGAGGTTGGAAAAGTCTCCGAAACATAAATATAAGTCTAGTTGTATGGCTGGCCTTTGGAAAAGTCAACAACTGAGGCATTTGAACTTTGGATTGAGGTGTGGGGGGCACTGTGACTGTAGTTCAGACTCATATACTTCCTCTGTACAGTGACCTTTAGAAAGATTAAAGCCCGAACCAGTCCTTGGAATTTATCTTATAAGAGGACGGCCTACCACAAGATACAGTGGAAAGATGATTGAATGAATAGACGGGATGAATGTATGAGGACATACCTCTTATTTGTTTCATTAAGATGTCTTTCATTCGGTCCCATTGCTCCAGATAAATAAACCCGAAAAACCCAACCCTAGCCATGCATTTTGGAAGATTGAGTACTGGCTTCGGGCGGAATGGTGGCTTAGTGGTTGGCATGTTCGCCTCTCAGCGCTAGGGATTCCCGGTTCGAATCCCTAGGATGGAGTTTTCATGTTCTCCCCGTGTCCACGTGGGTTTCCTCCGGGTTCTCCGGTTTCCTCCCACAGTCCAAAAACATGGATCAAGTCAATTGAATGCTCCAAATTGCCCCATATAGAGTGTGTCTGTATGAATGAGTGGGTCCCCAGCGATAGATCGGCGTCCTGTCCTGGGTCTATCTACCCAGCACCTGAGACGTTCTCCCCTGGATGGGCATGGGGAACCCCACCGCGACCCTAATAGAGGATAAAAAGGAAGATAATTGATGGATGGATGAAATACCGGCTTCAGTTACTGACACGCTCACCATATCATTCATTCATTCATTCATTCATTCATTCACTATCTTCCGCTTTAACCTATATTAGGGTCGCGGGGGGTTTCCTCATGCCCATCCAGGGGAGAACGTTTCGGGCGCTGGGCAGATACACCCAGGACAGGACGCCTATCTATTGCTGGGCACACACTCACTCACACAGACACACTCTATATGGGGCAATTTGGAGAACTCAATTGACTTGATCCATGTTTTTTTGTACTGTGGGAGGAACCCCACACGGACACGGGGAGAACTTGCAAACTCCACCCAGATTGGGATTCGAACCGGGAATCCCTAGTGCTGAGAGGAGAACATGCTAACCACTAAGCCACCGTGCTGCCCGCTCACCATATCATATCCATAAATCTACAACACAATACATTTTTAAAATGAATGAATGTGAACTAAAAGGCTGAAGTTGTTTGTACTAAAGCATATTAAACGGACATTGTGCAAATAACAAGCCCAACCTGCAAAACTCCATAAATCAACTCAAACCCTGTGAGTCTGATAGAAAGCAAAATAAATAATGTGGAATGATCAATGGATCTGTTTACCAGGCGGCTGGTCGCAAGCTGTCCAGGCTTTAGTTAAGGTGACTCCGGCTGCTTGGGCTAAAATTAGGCCCGGTTCTGGAACTTTTCAGGTTCATACTTAAGACAAAGATGAATTTAGCCTAGGGGTTTATTTGGCTCCTGCAGCAGATGTTCATTTGCAGTGACATCTAACAAAGTGATACAGATAAGAACCCAGACAAATACTTCAGCTGGAGAGGGACAACTGGGCGATAAGAGACAGGTCTTTGTTAGAAACCTTTCATTACCTCTTGGTTCGCAATCACTCTGTTTAATAGCGAATGAATATTTTAAAATGTAAACAAAGATGGTCCACCTACTTTGCAGTGTTTTTTATAAAGAATTAATCAATATTTAATAAAAAATACTAAATTAAGGGGGTGGCTTAGTGGTTAAGCACATTCTCCTCTCAGCGCTAAGGATTCCCGGTTCGGATCCCCATCTGGGTGGAGTTTCCATGTTCTCCCCGTGTCTGTGTGGGTTTCCTCCGGGTTTTTCGGTTTCCTCCCACAGTCCAAAAAACAGGGATCAAGTCAATTGAGTTCTCCAAATTGCCCCATATAGAGTGTGTGTGTGTGCGTGTCTGTGTGAGTGAGTGTGTACCCAGCGATGGATTGGCGCCCTGTCCTGGGTGTATCTGTCCAGCGCCCGGAACGTACTCCCCTGGATGGGGAACCCCCTCCCCCCGCGACCCTAATAGAGGATAAAGCAGAAGATAATGGATGGATGGATACTGAATTAATAAAAAAAACAACAACAACAACAACAAGACCAGTCAAATCAACCAGCCGATGTTCTGTGTGACACTGGGAGGGCATCAGTACAGTTAAGCACAAGGTAAATTCATTTATAATTGCTATCGATTCCAAGCAATCATTCTGACATTTTCATAAAAAGACGTATGGCGCATCTTTAAGATGCTGCTATAGCTGTAACATCTCAGTATTGGAATTTACTAAATCATATGTTTCTATTTACAATAAGAAGATTGATTCCTGAAGTTGTGCCAACTTGGCTCCTTATACTGATGGAAAATTGGCCACAGACTCCTCTCAATAATCAGGTAGATCACTTTGTGCTCATTAACACACTATTATGCTGATAATTGTTGGTGTTTATTTGAAAGCAATGCAGTCTCCGAGTCAGTGTCAGTATCAATGGCTTGTTTTTTTTAAAAAAAAAAAAAGTGTTTTGTTTGATGGAAAACATTTTATAGTTTAATAGTCCAGAAGGAATGGAGCAGCAGTGGGGTGAGTTATAAAACTTGTTATGATTTTACGGCAGCTTGTCAGTTTTTTTTTTAATACCACACCCTCCATCAATCCATCCATCCATTATTTTACTCTAATCCTCTATTAGCGTCATGGCGTGGTTCCCCATGCTCATCCAGGGAAGAACGTTTCAGGTGCTGGGCAGATACACCCAGGAAAGGACGCCAGTCTATCACTGGGCACACACTCACTCACGCACACATACACACTCTATATGGGGCAATTTGGAGAACTCAATTGACCTTGATCCATGTTTTTGGACTGTGGGAGGAAACAGGAGAACCCGGAGGAAACCCACGCGGACACAGGGAGAACATGGAAACTCCACCCAGATGGGGATTCGAACCGGGAAACCCTAGTGCCGAGAGGAGAACATGCCAACCACTAAGCCACCGTGCCTAGAAGACTAAAATACAAACCCAAAATAACAGACCTTAAGCATGTCACGAATAGTTTCACATATATGACACAAAACCTTGATCACTTTTGAATATTTGATTCAACAAACCTTCCAACCAAATGTCTCGGTTAGACGTCATGTTCTTCAAATTAAGTCCAACATCATTTTGCAGTCACACATATCATATCATGATGAGCCTTATAATTAAACATGTAGGCTTATTTAATCTGTCAGCTGGTGAGATGCTCTCAGCTCTCAGCTCACCACGGGAAGTGGAAAGTAAGCTGATGTTTACTTAAGTAATGCATTAATTATCGTTCCATCATACCCATTGGAGCTTTACCTTCATTTACTCATTATATTACTATATCTTTACCATGGCAGCATGCAGTAGCTACATACATGTATACATATTTATTGAAGAATAATAGGAGGCGCACGGTGGCTTAGTGGTTAGCACATTCGCCTCTCAGCTCTAGGGATTCCCGGTTCGAATCCCCATCTGGGTGGAGTTTCCATGTTCTCCCCGTGTCTGCGTGGGTTTCCTCCGGGTTCTCCGGTTTCCTCCCACAGTCCAAAAAAATGGATCAAGTCAATTGAATTCTCAAAATTGCCCCATATAAAGTGTGTCTGTGTGAGTGAGTGTGTACCCAGCGATGGATTGGCGCCCTGTCCTGGGTCTATCTGCCCAGCGCCCGAGACGTTCTCCCCTGGATGGGCATGGGGAACCCCACCGCGACCCTAATAGAGGACGAAGCGGGAGATAATGAATAAATGAATGAATGAATAATAGGCGGCACAGTGGCTTAGTGGTTTTGCATGTTCTCCTCTCAGCGCTAGGGATTTCCGGTTCAAATCCCAATCTGGGTGGAGTTTCCATGTTTACCCCGTGTCCGCATGGGTTTCCTCCGGGTTCGCCGGTTTCCTCCCACAGTCCAAAAACATGAATAAAGGTCAAATGAATTCTCCAAATTGCCCCATATAGAGTGTGATTGTGTGTTTGTCTGTGTTTGTGCCCAGCGATAGATTGGCGCCCTATCCTGGGTGTATCTGCCCAGCGCACAAAACGTTCTCCCCTGGATGGGCATGGGGAGCCTTTCTGAGTGATGTCTGCATGTCCACCCTGTGTCTGAGGGGGTTTTCTCTGGGGGACATGCTGGTGGATTAAAGACATTTAAATGTCCCAGCCATTGGCAGTGAAGGTATCGGTGCACGTGTGGTGTTGGTCCTAAACCCAGGCGGATGGTCGGGTTGCATCAGGGACGACATCTGGTGTGAAACTGTGCCAAGGCAAATATGCAGATCTTCTCCGCTGTGGTGACCTCTAATGGGAACAAGCCAGAAGAAAAGTTTAGCTAAACAACATTTAAGTTGACAGGAGTAAGCATATGGATGAATCTTACAAAGTAACAGGTTATTTTTCATTTATCCATTCATTCATTATTTGTGTTCTGCTTAATCCTTGAGAGGGGTTCCCAATGCCCATTCAGGGGAGAACCTTTCAAGCGCTGGGCAGATACACCCAGGACAGGGCGCCAATCTATTGCTGGGCACACAATCACACACACACACATAGACACGCACACACTCTATATGGGGCAATTTGGAGAACTAATTTGACTTGATCCATATTTTTGGACTGTGGGAGGAATCCTAGGAACCCGGAGGAAACCCATGCGGACAAGGGGAGAACATGGAAACTCCACCCAGATGGGGATTCAAACCGGGAATCCCTAGTGCTGAAAGGTAAACATGCCAACCACTAAGCCACCGTGCCGCCCCTGGGGCAATTTAGTGCATCCTATTTACCTTGAATTCATGTTTTTAGACTGTGGGAAGAAACCGGAGAATCCAGAGGAGTCCCACACGGACATGGGGAGAACATGGAAACTCCACCCAGATTAGGACTCAAGCCTGGATCCCCAGCACTGAAAGGAAAACATGCTACACACTACACCAATGTGCTGAATATTTAAAATAAACTCTCCAGACTTAACATTTTCTCTATAAATATTTTTTCTATATGACATTTAAGTTAATAATGATGTGACTGTGGCTCACCTCCTGCACAGAATCTTTTAAAGGTGATGTGAACGGCACACAGGAACAGTCGTTGATTGATTTCATTCATTCATTCATTATCTTCCGCTTTATCCTATATTAGGGGAGGACATTTCGGGCGCTGGGCAGATACACCCAGGACAGGACGCCAATCCATCACTGGACACACACTCACTCACACAGACACACTTTATATGGGGCAATATGGAGAGCTCAATTGACTTGATCCATGTTTTTGGACCGTGGGCGGAAACCGGAGAACCCGGAGGAAACCCACACGTACACGGGGAGAAAATGGAAACTCCACCCAGATTGGGATTCGAACCAGGAATCCCTAGTGCTGAGAGGAGAACATGCCAACCACTAAGCCACCGTGCCGCCCCGTTGATTGGTTGTCGGTACTAAATTGGTTCCTGTAATGTTTTTACTTCTCTTTAGACTCTGAAACCAAATTAGGAAAAAAAAGAAAATTGGCTGCAAAACCACAGTATTTGACTTTACTTTCAGTGCTGAAAACCAACGATGCTTTGTAAGGTTTATATTTTCAGTTGTGTTATTTCCGTAATTTTTCTATTTCCTTTACTACGTTTTTTTCGATGTAGTGTGTTATAATGAAAACGGCGTGAAAAGAACATTGACCCCTGTTTGTGATTGTTCATCAAGAGTGAACCAGTTAAAAACGGAACAGGTTCTTCTGTACTTTTACCAAATAAGCTAATAAACTAGAAACCTCAATTTAAAAACTGCTGGAATACTGCAGGGCAATAACAACTGTTTCCATCATCAATTATCATCCGCTTTATTGTCTAGTAGGGTCGTGGGGGGGGGGGGGTTACCCATGCCCATCCAGGGGAGAACGTATCAGGTGCTGGGCAGATACACCCAGGACAGGACACCAATCTATCACTGAACACACTCACTCACACAGACACACTCTATATGGGGCAATTTGGAGAACTCAATTGACCTTGAGCCATGTTTTTGGACTGTGGAAAAAAAACGGAGAACCCGGAGGAAACCCACGCGGACACGGGGAGAACATGGAAACTCCACCCAATTTGGGATTCGAACCTGGATCCTCAATGTTAATTCAGAAGAGTGCTGCCCTTTTCTGAATTAACATGTTTATTAGTCATATCCACATCCATCTATTATCTTCCGCTTTATCCTCTAATAGGGTCGCGGGGGGGGGGGGGTCCACAGTCCATGTTTTTAGACTGTGGAAAGAAACCAGAGAAACCGGAGGAAACCCACGCGGACACGGGGAGAACATGCAAACTCCACCCAGACTGGGATTCGACCCGGAACTCCCTAGTGCCGAGAGGAGAACATGCTAAACACTAAGCCACCATGCCGCGCCCAATAACAACTGTTTTTTTGGGTAATTCGTTAATTCACATGAAGCCCAAATTACCTAAATTTCAGGGTTTTCTGTGACAAACGTCATTTTATATTTTAGGGAATGTTGTGGACGGAGTTCCATCATATGGACAAATATATTGGGACACTCTCAAAATCATTAAAAGCTTAAACATGAATGTCTTTCCATCGCTGTGTACACAGTTGTACAGCATGGCTGTTACACAAAGCAAAGTTTATAAAGTTCGAGTTCAGGTGGATTTGGTTGAGAAAAACTTGACTGGCTCACACAGATCTTGACCTCAAGCCCACTGAACACCTCCGGGATGAGCACGAATGAATAATGAATATGAGCCAGAGTCTCCAGAAATAGACAGATAGGTAGACTAACATACTACAGAAAGACTGCTTATATTGACTTTAAAAACCTTTTATAACGTAAAAGCTAGTTTATGTAACATTGACTAAACTAACATAGTTTTAAAATAAACCATATTAAATATCAACGCCAAGCTTAGAATAACCAGGTTCCTCAAAAAGGTGTTAAAGTAACTTAATAAACAGTTAACTGGACAAACACTTCACATGTTTTCTATTAAGAGACGATTCTCTTTACTGCCACCTTGTGGTCTGAACGTTAAGACTTACAGATGTTGTTTACCAGCCACATGGCACACCTGTGTAGGTTTTTGGAAGAGTCTATTTATTTTTAACAAATCTGTGATTCTTATCTGAAGCAATGTTTTTTTTCTTTTTATTACCAGGTTTACTTAATTAAATGATTTTGTGAGATGAAACAAAAAAAAAAAACTTAATAAAACATAAAAAAAATAAAAAATTCCCTACACGTAATGATTTACAGGTATTTGTTTGGATGAAATCTCAGTACGTCTCCTTTGTAAATAACTTATTTTCTGCACTAAAAGCAGCATGTTGCAAATCCAGCCGGCGTAACATTCTGACCGTTGACCCACATTCAAAAATGTTCAGCTCATAAATCAGTTTGCTAACATCTCGTTTAAAGTCAGTACATTTATCACCAGAGTCAGGAACTGTGATTTCCCCTTAAGTTTCTTTATTGTTTCTCAGACTGCGCTGAACTTTACCTCCACAGGGCCCGAGCGGAGTTCAGAGCATCAGCGCTGTTTTACACCCACCACAGCAAATGAAAACTGATATTCCTCAGGGATCAGCTGAGGAGATCATTCGAGTTCATAAAGCAGCTTTTCAGTAAATTTATAAGGCTTCTGGGGCCTTGCTGAGGTCTTCTGTGGCAGCACATAGTAAGACATATGGACGAAGCTCAAAAAGGCTAAAACCATCGAGAACACTCGCATGAACAACGACAAAAGTTTTTGGTAACATCAAAACAAACAGAGATAAATTAAAATCAGATGTGTGTGTGTGTGTGTTCTTTGAATTCAAACACACACACGCACACATTAACATATACACATATACACATACATGTATGTGTGCATGGTTATGTGTGTGTGTGTGTGTGTATGTGCATGTATATATATATATATATATATATATATTATATATATATTATATTATATACACACACAGATGTACACACACACACACATATATATATATATATATATGGATTTTATATCCATATACACATGGATTTAAGGTGAATTGGCTGCTCTAAAATGCCTCTATCTAAATTATGTATATAATCTGTGTGTATAGATATATATATATATATATATATATATATATATATATATATATATATATATATATACACACACACACACATATATATATATATATATATATATATATATATATATATATATATATATATATATATATATATATATATATATATATATATATATATATATACATATACATATATATATATATATATATATATATGCCCAGCGATGGATTGGCGCCCTGTCCTGGGTCTATCTGCCCAGCGCCCGAGACGTTCTCCCCTGGATGGGCATGGGGAACCCCACCCTAATAGAGGATAAGCGGGAGATAATGAATATATATATATATATATATATATACATATACACACACACACAAACATGGATTTTTGCATGGACAAAGCAATTGGCTGCTCTAAAAAGCCCCTATCTAAATTATGTCATATAGTCTGTGTGTGTGTGTGTGTGTGTCTTTGTGTGTCTGTGTTAGTGAGAGGATGGGCATGGGGAACCCTTACTGTGAGTAGAGGAATAAGTGGAAGATCAAGAGATGAGATGGATACATAGATCTGAAACACTTATAAATATTTATAAAGTGGGTTTAAACAAAATAGCAATTAATATAAATGCTTAATTAGATAATGGAATTAGTTTATAATTAATTGAATACAGTACAATAAATCTATAAATAGTAAATGAACAAAATGTACTTGTATGTAACACATTTCGAAACACTCATCAGGTCAGTTACAGCTGGTTCTGATGAATATCATGTGTTTCCTCTCATGCACTTCAGTCTCAGAGTCATTTTCCATGTACTCACACTTAGCCCAAGTGCCTTATTCATCTCGATGCCATTAAAAACACTTCAGCTGGGTTCAAGAAAAGCTTATTGAAAATACCACTGCGAAATCCTAGACTTGTCACACATTAACATGATATCAGGTATACGTCTGTGTGATGGTGATACAAAGTGGATGTAGAGACTAGGCGCAGATGTCCTGCTCTTTCGAGGGTTTGGACTTTCAGTTCTTTAATTTATCTTTATCGTCTGTCACAGCTGCAGTGATCCAAGCCTGATAAATCGACCCTGTATATGTCAAAATTTATAGATATGAAAGTGTATACTTATTTATGTGTCCAATGGATATCACTACCTTCACCTGCTATTTTCACACCGCCCCCGTCACCTGCTGCCATCAGTTTCAGCCAACTCTGAACTCACAGTAAGGGCATTTACCATCCACGGAATTAAAAAAAAACAACGACAGATTAATAACACACCCTTATACCTCTAATAACCTCAAATATATTTACTTTTTAAATCTTTACTTAGGGCGGTACGGTGGCTTAGTAGTTGGCATGTTCTCCTCTCAGCGCTAGGGATTCCCGGTTCGAATCCCCATCTGGGTGGAGTTTCCATGTCCTCCCCGTGTCCGCGTGGGTTTCCTCCGGGTTCTCTGGTTTCCTCCCACACACAATCCATAAACATGGATCAAGTCAATTGACTTCTCCAAATTGCCCCATATAGAGTGTGTCTGTGTGAGTGAGTGAGTGTGTGCCCAGCGATAGATTGGCGCCCTGTCCTGGGTGTATCTGCCCAGCGCCCGAGATGTTCTCCCCTGGATGGGCATGGGGAACCCCCCCGCGACCCTAATACAGGATAAAGCGGAAGATAATGGATGGATGGAATCTTTACGTAACAATAAATTCATTTCAATCATTTTAATCAGGAACAGCAATTTGACTCTCAGATCATTGCAATTGTAATAATTGGTGATGACCGCTTGATAAACTTTATAACACATTAAAAAGGTACCATGACTAATCTTAAAGGTGACACTGCAAATGATTTACTCCTTCAGTGCTTTTTCCGTTTTGCCTCTATACAGATGTGTTCACAATGTTAAGTCATTGGCGTTATTCCGCCATTAAGAGGGATATTTTCATGAGAACTGCCCACTGTGCAGGTTCACCATTCCACTAACATAATGTCAAAAGCAAGAACCAAGCAAATGAATATTGCTGCATGGACTGCAGGACAGCACACATCATTACATCCATTCCCATCCCCAAAGAAAAGACGACCTGAGTGGATAAGGATTAAATGTCAGTGATTAAGCTACAGTCAGCAGAAAATGTGTGCATGCCAAACACTTACTACTTTGGTCTGAGACAAAATTGAAAAACGAGATGCATACAATATTTAATAAACACTAATAATAATAATAACGATGCGGTGGTACTTTGGTCTTTAACATTGGTTAATATATAAATGTTGATGTGCAAACTACGGATAAAAACACAAAGGGTCAATGAATAGACAAATAAATTAAATTATTAAAATAAATTTCAGTGCGGAGGCACGGTGGCTTAGTGGTTGGCATGTTCTCCTCTCAGCTCTAGGGATTTCCGGTTCGAATCCCAATTCGGGTGGAGTCTCCATGTTCTCCCTGTGTCCGTGTGGGTTTCCTCCGGGTTCTCTGGTTTCCTCCCACAGTTCAAAAACATGGATCAAGTCAATTGAATTCTCCAAAAATTGCCCCATATAGAGTGTATTTGTGTGAGTGAGTGTGTGCCCAGTGGTAAACTGGCGCCCGAAACGTTCTCCCCTGGATGGGCATGGGGAACCCCACCGCGACCCTAGTAGAGGATGAAGCAGACAATAATGGATGGATGGAGAATTTTCAGGCCCATGTGGTGAATCCAATCTTAAAAATGTGGCATCCAATAGAAATGGACCAAGACAAAAAATTTTCTATTTTGTTTGAAATCAAGAAAGTTGGCAACAGACATACAGTCACACAAAAGGCAGATAAAAGTGTGTACTATGGACTGAAAAGCTTTGCTGTGAGACAACATCACAGTGCACTGTTTATCCATCGTCTCGACCGCTTCACATCATCCACCTTATTTACTTTGTAATCTGGTACATGCTGATTTCTTTGTTTCCTCACCTTAAGGATTCCATTATGGATTGTGGACGTCTTACAGATACAAATCCACCTGATGACAACTCTAAAAAGACATTTACAACAGCTGCCTAAAGTCTTTTGTGTCTAATGGACGTTACTTTAAAGCTCAGTCGAGGTATTTTGTATGTTCGTTCTGTTTTGTTCTTTCTATTTACTCAACTTTTTAAAATGAAGTTATTGACGTTGCTTTCTGCTAAATATTTAGGGAAAGATTTTGGGAAACAAGTAAGATTTTTGTAAGATTTGTACGATTTCCAAAGTTTTTACTGGTAAGAAAACCAATTTTAAAATGAATGCCTGAGAAATGCTTGTTGGATAAAAGGAAAACTCTTAAAACATGTAAAAACAACACCAGTAAAAATTACGAGCCTTGCATGAGGTCAGAACATGACCACATCACTTTTTATTTTATTATTATTATTTTTTTTGCTCTATGAGTTAACAGGACTGGATTTTTTTTTTAAATCCTCCTCATGGTTGCCATTTGAACAGCCCTCAAAAGAGTTGGTCCATTAAAGGCAGAGAGTTAGGGGTGATAAATATTGGCATACCCTGTGGAGGGGGTGGATGAGGTGAGCAGTGGCTCATTACAATTTAATTAAGGGCTGTAAATGGTTCATTCCTTGTGGTATTTTGAACAAAGCATGACACAGATGTTTTATTATGGCCCCTGGGAAACGTGTTCATTTGTGGAAAATGGGTTAAATACAATAATTAGGTCGTTTAATCCAGCAACAATTCAAATGTTAAATTTTCCACACCGTCATGCTATCGGTGCGCTTTCAGCCTCCGTAGTCTTCATTTTCTCCGTTGAATACTGTGCTAATCAAAAACAGGCTATGTAACGACTCAAAAGGGTCGGTATTACAATTATTATTTGGCATATGAATAGGTTTTATATGAGATATGATGCTTAATATTGTGCATAAATATTTTTTAATCACTTTTTAATAAAACCTTTAAAAAGCCTGTATAATTGTATCAGTCATAATATTTTACTTATAATATTTTTCAGACTTTAATTGTTTCCTTTGTGTATTTGGTGGCTGTTTGAGATTTTACCACCAGTCCTGTAGCTGTACGTCTATACAGGACTATATATACTGGAATGAATATACACCCTGCTGTGTGTAGTTCTACACAACTGATCCCATTTTTAGTCATTTCTTATCTGTGGCGGCACAAAGGTTGGCACTACCGCCTCAGAGCAAGGGCATTTTGGGGTTCGATTCCTGTTCCTGGTTGGGGCAAACCAAGTTCCTTTCAGTGAGGAGTCAGCATACTCCTCGGTACTCGGTACTCCAGTTTCATCCCACATTATGAAGACATGGATATACTTACTAATTGCCCCTCTGATTGGATTGTTTGTAAACTATGGGAGAAAAAAAAACCTTTGTGGCCTATTTTATTAAAACCTTCAACATGCAACACAATGGATCACAAACGTTTTTTTAACATTTAAACGATTAAAGGCTCGGATATTACAAAATACTGGATAGAGCACACAAGCACATGCACCCACACACTCGTAGCTTTACATTTACATTTGTGTTTGGTCATTTATTGGACGCTTTTATCCAAAGCAACTTACAAGGTGAGCACAGGGTTCATCACAACATCCCTGGAGCAGTAAGGGTTGAGAGCCCTGCTCAAGGAGCCACACTGGTAACTTTAGTGGACCTGGGATTTGAACCCCTAACCTTCAGGTTGATAGCCCAACACCCAAACCACTGAGCTACCGCTCCCTAACTTCATAACCAGTGTTGTTCTCATTTGCTCAAGGACCTACATTGGTAATTTAACTGGACCTGGGATTTGAACCCTCAACCTTCAGATTGATAACCCAACGCCCTAACCATGCCTTAGCTTTAAGTTTGATCCCAAATTTGCATTTGCAGTTGATGTCTGTTGGGCTGTTTCGTGGACCGAGTTGATATTAGAATTTAACTCCAACCCTACTTAAGGGTTCCATAAGTAATTGAGCAGATAAGAGCCACAACCATGCGAATACTTTGTGGAATATCCTTATAACTTGACAGTCATGTCATACGCTCGTCTCACAGACTGCTTAATACCCAGTGCCAGAGAGCGAACAACACAGAATGGCAGATCACTTAGGAAAGATAAGGACTGCCGAGAGCAGAACACTTCAATGCAGGACACTTCTAAAATGTGCAGTGTCAGGAAGGCAACAGAGCCACAATAGACACTAATCACTCTGCACTCGCCGCTTTCACTTTTTCAGTCTGGCAGATGTTACCCGGCTATTAGCGCTTGAAGCCATGGGTCATCAGTTTACTCAATAAGGTTTACTCAATAAGCACTCATTTGTGCCTATATTCTATACGGCTACACTTGGGTAATCATTTCACTTCACTCGCCACATCCCGCCGTGTGCCGGATAGAAATAATCGGCTGTGCGTAATGCCGTTTAATTTGTTGTTGACCGCAATTCGTTTCTGTTGAATATTTAATCAAAGCCAATTGAATATGCTGTGCATCACAACACTAGCAGCTTTACTTTTTGTACAGTACAAGTCAAAAGTTTGGACACGCCCCCTTCCTCCATTCTACCATTTAGGCTTTGTAGTCTTACAATTACAGACTGTAGTCCATCTGTGTTCTTTGTTGTTGGTTCTCTGGTCTCTATTGGTCAGGTGTAATTTGGGTGGTGGATTGTTGATGGTCAGTTCTGCAGTGACGCTGATGTGGTGGGGGGGGGGTTAGTGTAGCAGTGCTGCTGTAGTTTCATTTCTCCACCTCAGTGTCACTGCTGGGATAGGAATAATGCACCCACCCAATAACCCCTGCTCTGTGGTGGTACTATTGGGGTCCTAAATATTAGAACAGAGAACACAGTATGTACTGTAGAACACACAGATGGACTACAGACTGGAATTGTAAAACTACAAAGTCCATCTTTACAATAAGTGAAACCGAGAACATGGAGCAGAAAGGTCGTGGTTGTTTGGTATTATTATATTTATGCTTTCATGATTTTTATGAGATCATGGCCCATATGCAAATCTCAGTATACAGAGCACAGTATTTTGATGCAGCCTGCCATTGCTTTGGTTTTGTGTAAAGAGAATCATTAGATCGGTCATTGTACATTTGTTTTATCTGATGACCTGTAAACAATTCCAGCTCGTCTTTTCAGAGAAGCCCTTCCTAATCTTTAACTATAACACAAACCGCTCTCCAATTTAATGCTTGACTGCCATACAGTGAAGCAAGTGTAATATCTCCTCCAACTGAAGGAAACCTTTCTTATCGAGCCCCAGCATTTGATTCACTCTCCTGCAGGTTTGTTGCTGGGAGCTTCGGAACTACGCGAGCCAGTTTTTAGCATTTTAAAGAAGCCTCCCGTCAGACGGAATGTCAGGGCGAACGAAGAAAAGAACTAGGATGTATGTCATGTCTCTTCCGGGACTCGTCTTCATTTATTCTCCGTTATATCGCATTCTCTGACAAGCTGACAATGATATTTTGTGTCCCGCAGCACCTCCCGTAATTGGTTCTTTTTGTCCGGCACTTGTGACGATTACAAACTTTTCTCCTGAGAGTTGCACCATTAAGGAAACCTGACGCCCCAGATACAGCTTGAGGTTTCGTTTAAAGGGATGACCAGAGAGTGGACGTCCATGACAAGCCAGACCATTCAGTATTCATATGTGAGTGTATATTAATATTTTTCAATCAACACCAAACACACACACGTTTGTTTGTATGCATTGTGGACCCTGCACTTCATTTTATAGAGACATACTCAAACCTAACCCTACTAACTATGAACATTAACCATAACCATATCATAACCATAACCATATTAAGGAAACCTGACACCCCAGATACAGCTTGAGGTTTCGTTAAAAGGGATGACCAGAGGGTGGACGTCCATGACAAGGCAGACTATTCAGTTATAATATGTGAGTGTATATTAATATAAATAAATAGGTCATAAAGGGGCTTAGTCGTTGGCATGTTCGCCACTAGGGATTCCCGGTTCAAATCCCAATCTTGGTGGAGTTTGCATGTTCTCCCCGGGTCCACGTGGGTTTCCTCCAGGTTCTCCGGTTTCCTTCCACAGTCCAAAAACATGGATCAAGTCAAGTGAGTTTTCTAAATTGCCCCATATAAAGTGTGTGTGTGTGTGTGTGTGTGTGTGTGTGAGTGTGTGTCCAGCGATAGATTGGCATCCTGTCCTGGGTGTATCTGCCCAGCGCCAGAAACTTTCTCCCCTGAATGGGCATGGGGAACTCCCCCATGACCCTAATATAGGATTAAGTTAAGTGCAGGTAAGTTTTAATAAATGTGAAGTTTTCATGTCTGGAATTGCAGTTGATACAAATGCAGCAGAATGAGGTCTCTTCCAATCATTGGCGGCCTTTTATTCATTTTTGTTTGTATCTTGGTTTTGTTTGTATTATCATTGTAAATTTCTCACAGCATGAATAGTCCGTAGCTGCGACCATGCAGAATGTGCACCGTCAATGTGACTGGTATTAAAAAAACAAACTAATTCTACTCACAGATCTGATGATTTCAGAGATCCTGGTGTAAGTGGCTGCAGGAGACACATCTCTGCCGAGCTGCAGTCTCGTATTTATCCTCAGATCCCACTGTAATCTTAAATTAACAAGTTTCCAGATGAAGTTATATTACATTGTAGCTCTAAATGCCAGAAAATGATTAAACACAAAGCCTGTCACCCAGAAGAATTCAGCAGCACATTCTCCGAAATGCTGTAAGAAAAGTACCTTTGAAAATGAGTTTCATTTAGGAATTGAATTGAACGAGCAAGAATATTCACCTGACACATTCTGCAAAAGAAACCCGAGAACCTGGCACGTACCTTTTTTATCTTAATTAAACAGAACCCGTGTAAGGCCTAAAAGATACTCGATGTTTTCACTGTAAGATATACAGCGGTCTTCGGAAGAACCACAGCCACTGAAATCTGTTTAATTATCTGCTCCTTCAGATGATCCCCCACAGTCCCTGCTTTATTACTGGGTGGATAAATGCATCCAATTAACAGTCCATTAATTCACGGTTCACACCTGCGGGTCTTAGACAGGGCATTTAATCACGTGACAGCGCTTGACGTGCTCTAGATGGAGAATCTGAGTTTGCTTTGATGGCCTCAATGGGTTTCACTCACACTTTCTGAAGGGAATTAATGTCAGTTCCAGCCTAACTGAAAGTCTGTGAGGCAGGTCAGAACACAGTCTTAATTCCATGTCTTTGCTTCCTGACATTGATGCTGACTGGAGGCAGTGCTTTACTGAGGTGAACTCGACCTTCCATGAGTGGGTATCAAAAAGTGACATGGTGTGTGGGTTACATGGTGTTATAAAACAGAACAAAAACACCTATATACTAAACTTTTTGTTGCTATGATTATAATAATAATAATAAAGTTTCCTCCGAGTTCTCCGGTTTCCTCCCACAGTCCAAAAACATGGATCAAGTCAATTGAGTTCTCCAAATTGCCCCATATAGAGTGTGTCTGTGTGAGTGTATGCCCAGTGATAGTTTGGTGTCCTGTCCTGGGTGTATCTGCCCAGCGCCCAAAATATTCTCCCCTGAAGGGGCATGGGGAACCCCCCCCCAACCCTAATATAGGATAAAGCGGAAGATAATGGATGGATGGGTTATTATTATTATTATTATTATTATTATTATTATTATTATAGCAACAAATATTTTGTATATAGATATTATTGTAATAATAATATCAAAATCTATTTCATTTAATGATCACTGTCCTCCACATTTACTGAAATTAATTTACACCTATTGTTTTTTTAATTTTATTTGACATACTGGAAATAAAAATGAATAAAACTGAATGTCTCTTAAAAAAAAGTCCAATAAGTCATAATAACATAAAAAGGTTCTTACCAAAATTGATTATGTACAGAAGTATTTAAAATACAGTCAATTTTATAACATTAAAAACATTACAACTCAGTTTTTATGTGCCTTACGCCTCCAAAGACGGAGCTGAACTTAACAGAACTTGAACGCTGCATGAGTTATTCAAAGTATCAAAGGACCAATAATGATTCCATGCAGTTTTAGATAAAGTTATTATTTGTTCGTGACTCTACACTCAAATAGTAGATTCAGGGAAATTTTAAAAGACAAATAAAAGTCATCTATAACCTTTAAAAACTGGGGGAACTATCAGGCTCCTGTCTCTGAGAATCTCATGTGTTCTGCTTAAAATCAGAAATGATACATTATAGATTATGTTTTTGACATCTAATTTGTATTAGTTCCAAAATACAGATGCCATTTCCTGTTGATGTAATCAGTAATTTGTTCATTTACTTTTTAATTACATTTAATTTAATTTCAATGTTTTAAAGAACAACTTTTTAAGGTGGCTTAGTGGTTTAGCATGTTCTCCTCTTAGCGTTGGGGATTCCCGTTTGGAATCCCAATCTGGGTGGAGTTTCCATGTTCTCCCTGTGTCTGCGTGGCTTTCCTCCGGTTTCCTCCCACAGTCCAAAAACATGGATCAAGGTCAATTGAATTCTCCAAATTGCCCCATATAAGGTGTGTGTGTGTGTGTGTGAGTGAGTGTGCGCCCAGCAATAGATTTCCCCCCTGTCCTGGGTGTATCTGCCCAGCGCCTGAAATGTTCTTCCCTGGATGGGCATGGGGACCCCCCCCCCCCCCCGCGACCCTAATAGAGGATAAAGCCAAAGATGATGGATGAATGTTTTGAAGAACTACATTCCTCCTATTTGTTTAATAATAGATATAAACAAATTTGGAAAT
>JAFMOD010000138.1:1236814-1246932 GCA_019802435.1 Corydoras maculifer | reverse complement strand
GGGGGGGGGGGGGGGGGGGGGTAAAAAGGAGGAAATAATAATAAAGCTTAGGCAATTGGACCATGCAGGCAGCCAGTGACAGTCTATTAGAGTGTACTATTGTGAAGATTGGCTTTGTGATGGAAAGACGTGGGCTAATATCCTCTAAGTGGCACTGGAGGTGTTTTGCACATCAACTCCCTGCGGTGGCCGCGACGTCCCTGGGTTCTGGACAACGTTCCGCCGTCCACACCGGCTCTTAAATGATTAGATCATGGACAGAATGCATGCGTGTCGGTTATTTTACAGCCACTTTACAGCAGATGCGCATTTATTAACGTGCACGCACCCTTGCACTTTGTACATGCATGCGATATGAAATGCACAAAGATACACGGTGACGCACACAGAGCCGACTAAAATAAGCTGCAAGTGAGATTCATTATCACATCTCTATCTGCCGACACCTATTGCTCGATAAATCTATAATACACCTCCAGTGTTAAAAGTGTTGGTTAAAAGCATTAACATGTAATTGATGCTACCATGAGAAAAAAAAATAACACAATAATTGTACATCCACAAGAACGCCTCGCTTTGTCTTAAATACGTCGAAGGAAAATAAAAAAGCCAAAATATAACATGGAATGGATGTGAATCACTCCTATGACCTCTCGGTACGAGCTGCAGCATCAGGAAAGCATCAGTTGTGGTTGTTTGATGATTCTCCATATCTGTGTTTCCCATGAAAAAAACACCAATTGCATTTTTCTGTGCTACATTTCTCGCCACATTTCGACACCCCAAGTGCTGTTTCCATTGTTGTTTCGATGTTTAATTGGTGTTGCAAACCAGTATTTTTTTGCTCGCTGGAACTTTTTAATGCCTTCACTTTACAGCAAGAACGCCCCGGGTTCAATTCCCGGTGAACAAGGGGGGTTGTGGAGTCTGCATGTCCTCCCTGTGCCTAGGTGGGTTTACTCTGCTTTTCTCTAGCATTCCTAACACTCACTGATGGATAAATTACAGATACTAACCGTCCCTATCAGAATTAGAATCATTCATTCATACATTCATTATCTTCCGCTTTATCCTCTATTAGGGTCGCGGGAGGGTTCCCCATGCACATCCAGGGGAGAACGTTTCGGGCGCTGGGCAGATACACCCAGGACAGGACGCCAATCTATCGCAGGGCACACACTCATACACACAGACACGCACACAAACACACTCTATATGGGGCAATTTGGAGAACTCAATTGACTTGATCCATGTTTTTGGACTGTGGGAGGAAACCGAAGAACCCCGAGGAAACCCACACGGAGATGGGGAGAACATGGAAACTCCACCCAGATGGGGATTTGAACCGGGAATCCCTAGCGCTGAGAGGAGAACATGCCAAACCACTAAGCCACTGTGCTGCTATAGAATCAGAATCAGAACCGCCTTTATTGTCATTATCATTTTTATTACAATGAAATTTGGGTGCAACTCCAAAGGTGCTAGTAAGAAACATGAAACCAAATAAAAACCAATATATTACTACGTATTAATAAAATTTATTAAAAATAAAATAAAAATGAAAATTTAAGGCTTGGTGGCACGGTGGCTTAGTGGTTAGCACGTTCGCCTCTCAGCAATAAAGATTCCCGGTTTGAATCCCAATCTGGGTGGAGTTTCCATGTTCTCCCCTTGTCTGCGTGGGTTTCCTCCCACAGTCCAAAAATGTGGATCAAAGTCAATTGAGTTCTCCAAATTGCCCCATATAGAGTGTGTGTGTGTCTGTGTGTGTGAGTGAGTGTGTGTCCAGCGATAGATTGGGGTCCTGTCCTGGGTGTATCTGCCCAGCGCCCGAAACGTTCTTCCCTGGATGGGCATGGGAACCCCCCCCGCGACCCTAATATAGGACAAAGCGGAAGATAATGGATGGATATATATAGAAACAATATAAAATACCAGTATTGCCCAATTTTCACTAGAAAATATACCCCACATACTCTTTGTGACTCTTCTGCTGTCTCAACATTAAACTCCTAAATAAATCAAAGCAACAGGGTTTTGGATGAAGAAACCAAATATGCATCATGTCCTTTTTTTACCCACTCCCTTTTTTTTAAGAATGTCTAACAGTACGGAGGTTCTTTTCATTGCATGGATATATATATATATATATATATATATATATATATATATATATATATATATATATATTTTTTTTTTTTTTTTTAAATGTCACAGTAGACGATGACAAGCATGTATTTACAAGTCATGTAGGCAGAGGTTCAACAGCGTAGACGATCTATAGAAACTTGAATGAAGTTTATAATCAGGTGTTGAAAGTGTTTGACAGGTTGCCAGTGGCAGTGTGAAAATCTGGTCTATAGCAGCAGAAATAGCAGGATGTTAAAAGATTTGCATGGGAGGTGAGCCGGGTGCGTGTTCTCGCGTGATAGATAAGCACAGGGGCGCATACCACAGAGCAAGAAACAACGTTTCACACTGAATTTACTTTGTTCTGCAAGAACGAGGTTAGAACCAGGGTGAGAGTGTGAAACCCTGCCCCAATTCAATAGCAACCAACCGGAGATTTCTTAATAATATAAAATAATAATATAAGAGTAAGCGATTAGGTGGCTTAGTGGTTGGCATGTTCTCCTCTCAGCACTAGGGAGTCCCAGTTCGAATCCCACTCTGGGTGGAGTTTGCATGTTCTCCCCATGTCCGCGTGGGTTTCTTCCGGGTTCTCCGGTTTCCTCCCACAGTCCAAAATCATGGATCAAGGTCAATTGAATTCTCTAAATTGCCCCGTATAGAGTGTGTCGGTGTGAGTAGCCTGTCCTGGGTGTATCTGCCCAGCGCCCAAAATGTTCTCCCCTGGATGGGCATGGGGAACCCCCCCTCCCGCGACCGTGGTAGAGGATAAAGAGGAACAAAATGGATGGATGGAATATAAGAGTAATATTATTTTAAGATCAGGTCTGGCTCTGTAAATGACAACAGTGACAAGCATCTATCCATCCATCCATCCATCCATTATCTTCTGCTTTATGCTCTACCAGGGTCACGGGGGGGGGGGGGATGTGTCGCTTTGTCCCCCATGCCTAACCAGGGGTCTCGGCTGCTGGACAGATACACCCAGGACAGGGCGACAATCTATCATATCTATAGTGGGCACTCTATATGTAATATAGGGGGGTAATATGGAGAATGCAATTGACCTTGGTCCACATTTTTGGACTGTGGGAGGAAACCGGAGAACCCGGAGGAAACCCACGCAGACACGGGGGGAACATGGAAACTTCACCCAGATTGGGATTCGAACCGGGACTCCCTAGCGCTGATAGAAGAATGTGCTAACCACTAAGCGGCGACCAGCAATAACAACAAATTCAACAAGCCCAGCTCTTCCCAACCTGTTGGTTTACATTTAGTGTGTAAAAAAAAAAATAATAATAATAAAACGGGATCAAAACCTTTGCTTCGCTGTCTGAAAACAAAATGCAGTTATTTTAGGAGGACAAGGGTTCGAAAGGTGCTGAATACGTCAGAACGTGCCTTGTATTTGCTGGGAACATAAATGGCTTTACAAATCCCCTGGCTTTCGCCTGGAAGCGATAAACGAGTGCAGTGTTTACCGAGGAGAGCATCAACTCGGCCAGCAATGCGCTTATAACTGCAACGTCATCAGAATCTTTTATAGTCGCTCCTTTTTTTTTTCCCCCTCTCTCTCGAAAGCAATGCCAAGAAATGATGAATGTGTCTCTGCAGCCACCATTACTTAAGTTATCTCATCAGTCTTTGAAAAAGGTCATTGATTAGCAGTTAATTAGCATTAGTTATGGTGCTGGAACATTGTGCATCATTGATTCCACCACAGTCTTCTGTTGTTACAGTAGAACAGCGATGGGATCCACCTAACGAACATGTTTTTTTTTTGTTTGTTTTTTTTTAATTATTACGAGGTTCATGTTTTAATTTTTGTATTCCGAATGGCTACATTTCGAAGCTCTAAACCCGTGTTAACTTAACATTTAGGAATAAACTACCCCAAATAGATTTTTCTTTTATGCAGGACTTATGGGAGTGTCATCCATTTAAAATCAAATTACAATCTGCTATTGAACGTCCTTGGTAGTCAAAGGCCTTTCAACAATAAATAAACCTCGTCATTAATCACCTGCATGAAAGAGACGTAATCTATACTGAGGAGCTTTTCAAGGACACCCAAGTTCTTAATATGTAATTAAATCAATGCGCCAAATACCAATGTTTCATTACTTTGGGATTCCATCTGCAATGTATTGTTTGCTGGTAAAGGTTTTGCAAATTGGTCACAAATCGTTCCACGTCATCAGGTACACCCCCTGTTTCTGCCCTCACTGTCCATTTCATCAGATGTATACATCCCTGTGTCTGTATTTGTTTTCTGCGGTTTCTCTGGTTTCCCCCCACTGTCTAAAAACATGGATACTAGGTATATTGGCTCTTCTAAATTGCCCCTATACATACTGTGTGAGTGAGTGTGTGCCCAGCGATGGATTGGCCCCCAGTCCTGGGCATATCTGTGTTCTCCCCTGGATGGGCATGAGAATGAGGATGAGGACCCCCATTACTCTAGTATAGGATTAAGCAAAAGAAAATGGATAGAAATTCTGCATCTCTGTGTGTCTGTGTGTGTGTGTGTGTGTGTGTGTGTGTGTAGTCATCCACCTGCAGTATTTTGCACTGCCTAGCCTTTCGAGAAGGATGGGTCCACCACTTGGTCCTCACAAGGCTTTTTTCCAATAAAACAAAACAAATACCACTTTTATCAATTTAGTCTATGTATACTGGCTCCTCTAAATTGCCCCTATACATATTGTGTATCTGTGTGAGTGTGTGCCCAGCGATGGATGGGCCCCCAGTCCTGGGCGTATTTGTGTTCTCTCCTGGGTGGGCATGAGGATGAGGATGAGGACCCCCCCCCCACGACTCTAGTATAGGATTAAGCAAAAGAAAATGGATGGATAGAAATTCTGCATCTTTGTGTGTGTGTGTGTGTGTGTGTACTCATCCACCTGCAGTATTATGCACTGCCTAGCCTTTCAAGGATGGGTCCACCACTTGGTCCTCACAAGGCTTTTTTCCTATAAAACAGAAGGTCACTTTAATTTGCTTTTTAAAGCTTAGAAACTTGTAAAGTTGTAAAGACTTTAAGGATATTTTATTGTTAAAGTCCCAATAAAGTCCTAATAAAATACATCCCTGTGTCTGTATGGCTTTTCTCCGGTTTCTCTAGTTTCCCCCTCATTGTCTAAAAACATGGGTACTAGGTACACTGGCTATTCTAAATTGCCCCTATACATATTGTGTGAGTGAGTGCGTGCCCAGCGATGGATGGGCCCCAAGTCCTGGAGGTATCTATGTTCTCTCCTGGGTGGGCATTAGAATGAGGATGAGGATGAGGACCCCCACTACTCAAGTATAGGATTAACCAAAAGAAAATAGATGGATACAAACTTTGCATCTGTGTGTGTGTTTATGTGTGTGTGTGTGTGTGTGTGTATAGTCATCCACCTGCAGTATTATGCACTGCCTAGCCTTTCAAGGATGGGTCCACCACTTGGTCCTTACAAGGCTTTTTTCCTTTAAAACAAAACAAATACCAGGGAGTCTTAGAAAATTGTAAAGTTGTTAAGTCTTTAAGGATATTTTCTTGTTAAATAAAAACCGTGTATTAAATCCCATTGTTACATACACATGGACTTTTCGACTCTCCCCCACTTTAGTCCTAATAAAATATGGACTGGCTCTTTAAACAAATGTTTTTTCCAAAGAAGTGCAAACCACCCAGGTTCTTAATTATTCCCACACATTGCAACATGTTTCATGTAAATAATTATCCCTGCAAACCCCAATTGAGCAACAGCACAAAGAGCCTGCATTTTTGTCTACAGTTGACGAAAGACCCCTGAGCTCCCAGCATCTTTTTTATACAAAGGAAATACAATTAGGATTGTGATGAATGCAAACCGGCATCCCCAAAGCTGAAGTGATATTTCAAGGGGAGTGCTGCAGCACAGGTTGTTTATCCAAAGTAATATTTAGAGGTGTGTTTGATCTTGTACAGGAAAAAAAAAACTTTTTTACCGTATTAATGAGATTATATTATTTGACTTTCATTATATGTAAGTAGGGCACTAACTCTAAGTACAAAAATAAATCACTGTTATTTTATGTCATATTTCGCTGATTGCGGTTCGGATAAACATCCAGCTCATTCACAAACTATATAATGCAACAATGGGCTGCTTTAAGAAAACTTTATTACATCAATATTATGTTCTTATATAGGTTAAACAATATATAACTTTGAGGGCGGCACGGTGGATTAGTGGTTTATCATGTTCTCCTCTCAGCACTAGAGATTCCTGGTTCGAATCCCCATTTAGGTGGAGTTTGCATGTTCTCACCGTGTCCGTGTGGGTTTCCTCTGGTTTTTTTGGTTTCCTCCCACAGTCCAAAAACATGGATCAAGGTCAATTGAGTTCTCCAAATTGCCCCATATAGAGTGTGTGTGAGTGAGTGTGTGCCCAGCGATAGATTGGTGCCCTGTCCTGAGTGGCGTGCCCAGCGATAGATTGATGTCCTGTCCTGGGTCTATCTGCCCAGCGCCCGAAACGTTCTCCCCTGGAAGGGCATGGGGAACCCCCCCTCCCCCCGTGACCCCAATAGAGGATAGAGCAGAAGATATTCATTAATTCATTATCTTCCGCTTTATCCTATATTAGGGTCGCGGGGGAGGGGGTTCCCCATGCCCATCCAGGGGAGAAAGTTTCGGGCGCTGGGCAGATAGACCCAGGACAGGACATCAATCTATCGCTGGGCACACACTCACTCACACAAACACACTCTATATGGGGCAATTTGGAGAACTCAATTGACTTGATCAATGTTTTTGGACTGTGGGAGGAAACCGGAGAACCCGGAGGAAACCCACGTGGACACGGGGAGAACATGCAAACTCCACCCAGATGGGGATTCGAACCGGGAATCCCTAGTGCTGATAGGAGAACATGTTAACCACTAAAACACCGTGCCGCCCAAGCGGAAGATAATAGATGAAATATATAACTTTGAATGCGAGTTACCGTCACTACATTTGCTTCTATCATACAGTTGTTGGGTGTAAACCACTTTTGCTTACATTTTAATTTGATTATTATGCTGTTAATTATGTCAAAATTAATTAAACCCAAGCCCTTTGTATGTGCTGCATTAAACACAGATGTGCATTTTGTGATCCTCTGGGAAACGTGGAGTCTCCGCAGATCATGCGACAATAACAAATCATAGTTACAGAAGCATACTGAAAGGGTGCTTTGAGCTTTCACCCAAATAAAACCAGCAGCATCAAATGGCTGTCGAGGCCACTGTTTATTCATCAGCTAAACTGGTTGTTATATGGAAATAAATGATGGGCCTTGCACGGTAACCTGGCTCTGGTTCTCTTGCAGGGATTGATGCCTTTAGTCATTCTTCATTTCATTAATTCTTGACACTTTTTTCCCCACTCTCGTGCCTTTAAGTGCATTTCACACAACTTAATCAAGGTGCAGATTTATTACAGAACAGAAAGTAAGAAGACAGTCACAGGAGGATCATGTTGCTTCATCATTCGTCCTGAAGCATTTCTCATAAAATGATCTTATACAATACTGAAATCTAAAACAGCAACATTATACAGGCTGAAGTCATCACAGCCTCGTGTGACAGTCACGCCATTCATTTATCACAATAACAATAATGACTTTATCTTTCTGTTATTACAAACAGGATGCGAATGAAGGTTAATTGTTTTCTGACAATCCTAATGCAATGAGAGAAAAAAAATAATTAAAAGCAATGCAATGCAATTACAAGTTCTAGAAACGTCTCAGGTTAAAGGATTAAATACAAAAGTGACCAAGTCAAAGCGAAATGCTAATATATCAATAAAAAAAAAGTTATATAAAGTCTGTATATAAAGTTCTTAAAAATGTTTTTCAACTTAAGCCACACACATGAGAAAGAATTGAGAAACTTGTTTGGCTCGTGTCTCAGGAGGATAGTGTTAGTACAGTTTAGTGCACTTTATTTGACCCCCTATCCCCTTTCCCCAGTTCATTAAATCTTCTTACATTGTTGCAAAAGTTTGTACTCATGCACTTTATGTGGTCCTGCGGAGACGTATTGTTCTAAAAACCCACTTGAACCAAAATCAACTACCATTTACAAACTGAAATATTCATCCATCCATCCATTATATTCCGCTTAAACCAATACTAGGGTCATGGGGTGGGGGACACAAACCCAAAACAGGGTGCCAATCAATCATTATTCACACATAAACTCACTCACACACAGACACACCCTCTGTATAGGGGGAATTTAGAGCCGCCAGTATATCTTGAATCCATGTTTTTGGACTATGGTAGAAAACCGGAGAACCCAGAGAAAATGCAAATGGACATGGGGAGAACATGCAAACTCCACCCAGATAAGATTTGAACCTGGAGGAGAACAGTGCTGAGAGGAGAACATACTGACCACTAAGCCCCAAACTGGAATAATAATAACTAACCATCCATTCATTATCTTCCGCTTTATCCTCTATTAGTGTCGCGGGGGGGGGTTCCCCATGCCCATCCAGGGGAGAACGTTTCGGGCGCTGGGCAGATGCACCCAGGACAGGATGCCAGTCTATCGCTGGGCACACACGCACTCACACAGACACACTCTATATGGGGCAATTTGGAGAATTCAATTGACCTTGATCCATGTTTTTGGACTGTGGTAGGAAACCGGAGAACCCGGAGGAAACCCACATGGACACGGGGAGAACATGGAAACTCCACCCAGATGGGAATTCGAACCGGGAATCCCTAGTGCAGAGAGGAGAACATGCTAAACCACTAAGCAACCATGCCACCCCTTACATTAACTAAATAGAATTTAAAATATATATATTTGTATTTTTATCACAAATAACATCATTTACAGTCACATGATCAATGGTGATACAATTAGTGCATTCACAATACATCATATATGATCAGGGCGACATGGTGGCATAGTGGTTTAGCATGTTCTCCTCTCAGCACTAGGGGTTCCTGGTTCGAATCACCATCTGGGCGGAGTTTCCATGTTTTTTCCGGTGTCCGCGTGGGTTTCTTCCGGGTTCTCCGGTTTCCTCCCACAGTCCAAAAACATGGATCAAGGTCAATTGAATTCTCCAAATTGCCCCAAATAGAGTGTGTGTGTGAGTGTGTGTGTGCTCACTGATAGATTGGCGTCTTGTCCTGGGTGTATCTGCCCAACGCCCAACTGCCCAACGCTCTCCTGAATGGGCATGGGAAACCCTCCCCGACCCTAATAGAGGATAAAGCGGAAGATAATGAATGGATGGATGGATGGTAAATATGATGATGATCAACAGTTACTGTGGTTATGGGGAATAATGGAAAAAATCTTAATCCAGCATTCATAAATAAGGAATGAACAAAGAAAATGTTAAACATAGTCTACAAAATAAGTCTTCTTGCCTTCACACTTTGTTCCAAACTGTCAGCTTCTCTTTTGTTTTCAACCAAATAAACTTTTGCTACTACATTAGTTCCATGTTTCAAGCGACTGCACTCGCTGCACATTCACATTATCCTTTCTTTTGGTGATGGAGTCAGTATTTGTTTGCTTTCCTGTTTATTTGTTTTCTTCATTTACAGTCCTCCCTCGTCTCCCGCACTCCCGGTGGGAGAAAGGGACGTTTTTGAAAACACCTCAAACATAGTGGTTTTTTTTTTAAGAGCTGAGAGCTTTGAAAGTAAATGTCTTGAATTTGCTGCTGCTGTAAAATGTGAGACGTAAGATGGAACGTGACATTCTCGTCTTTGTATTTGTATATAAAGCTAAAACTAAAGCCAGGTTTAAACTAAAGCCCGGTTTAAACAAGTCCAGATTGCAGCGATTACAACTCAGATCACAGGAAGAAGATAAGAAATAAATGTTGATACAAATTAAATATGGGTATCACGTAATAGTTAATTAATTAATTTTTAATTAAGTTGCAGGTATTTGGGTTATCTTCCTCATTGTCCTCTACTAGGGTCGGGGGGGGGGGG
>JAFMOD010000138.1:1173504-1231747 GCA_019802435.1 Corydoras maculifer | reverse complement strand
GAGAACCCGGAGGAAACCCACGCGGACACGGGGAGAACATGGAAACACCACCCAAATGCGGGAATCTCCAGCTCTGAGAAAATGCTGCATTCTTTAGAACCTTAATTAAGAACGAAGCTCTTTTACTCCAAACTGATCAACAGTATTAATTAAAAATAAAACGTAATGAAGTCGATAAGCTGTGAAATGACAAACATCAGTCAAGGCATTACATAGAGCAGAACTCTACAGCCGACGTGGCTTCACAAATCATTCGAAGACCTCGCTCCCTCAACATCTGTCACACGGCGTCAACTGTCTTTAGTGGAAAGCTCTCAGAGGGAAAAAAATGACCCACTTTCACCATTTCTTCCAGCTGATCTGTTCTCCTACCTGTTGGAAGGCCGGCCCTGCCGGAGCCACGTAAATTCCTCCTGTGCCGCTCAGATCTTTTGTCACTTGGATGGAACTTTGGCTGTCTGCTTTCAGTAGGAGATTTTCCCAGCCCTAATGAGGCCCAGCGGAGAGAGATGAGCCTTCAAAACCTCCAGGCCCACTGATCTCTTTCTCCAAGTTTTCTCTCTTATCACTTGCACTTCACTTCTGAGATGGGAGAAAGGGAACAGAGTGAGCCCCATGGCCAGCGCAAAAGCCACTAGAACAATGCTCTCAAAGACAGTGAGACTGTCCAATTGTGCTCTTAAAATCGTCTAATACTCCAATATTTAATGCAACACTGAACATGTACCATAGACATTGTTTTCTATATACCATATCATCCACCCATTATCTTCCGCTTTATCCTATATTAGGGTCGCGGGGGGGGGTTCCCCATGGCCATCCATGCGTTTCGGGCGCTGGGCAGATACACCCAAGACAGGGCGCCAATCTATCACTGGGCACACACTCACTCACACATACACACTCTATATGGGGCAATTTGGAGAATTCAATTGATTTTATCCATGTTTTTGAACTGTGGGAGAAAACCGGAGAACCGGAAGAAACCCACATGGACACGGCGAGAACCTGGAAACTCCACCCAGATGGGGATTCGAACCGGGAATCCCTAGTGCTGAGAGGTGAACTTGCCAACCACTAAGCCACCGTGCCGCCCTATACCATATCATATACCATCGTATACCATAGACATTGATTTCTACAATTTAATCCCATCACTGGAACTTTTTCCCATGTTTGTAATGCGATATCTGCAATGCTTGTGATTTTTTTCCCTTTATTAGGATTAGGTTGTCAGATTGGGTTTAGCCTGTGTTCTCCATGTTCTGCATTTTTTTCCTTCGTAATTACTCGATGCGATGGCACGGTGTCTTAGTGGTGTAGCATGTTCTCCTCTCAGCACTAGGGATTCCTGCTTCGAATCCCAATCTAAGTGGAGTTTCCATGTTCTACCCGTGTCCGTGTGGGTTTACTCCGGGTTCTCCGGTTTCCTCCCAAAGGCTAAAAACAGGGATCATGGATCAATTGAATTCTCCAAATTGCCCCATATAGAGTGTGTCTGTGTATGTATGTATGTTTATGTATGTTTATGTATGTGTGTATGTATGTATGTGTCCAGTAATAGGTTGGCGCCCTGTACTGGGTGTATCTGCCCAGCGCCCGAAACATTCTCGCCAGGATGGAATAACTCCATCAATTAATACATTCTCATGTTTTTTTTATTTGCTGATCACAGTCAACATCTGGTGCTGTAATTCTCATCAGATTATTATTTCTGTTTACAATTCTGCTTCTATTATTTGTGTTTTTTGTTTAAGTATATATATACCTGTGCACACACACACACACACACACACACACATTTATACATATACATACATATATATATATATATACACACATTTATATAGGCATACATTTGGGGTTCAAGTCAGGACTGCTTTTAAATCTCAATCATGGTATTGGTAAATTTTAAGCTCTGATCACAACAGATGTTTGACGTTTTAAAAGCAGATTGCATTATTTCGCTAACTGACCCGATAATTAAGTTCATTAAAAAAAATAGTTTGGTAGAATAACATTCAGACGAACACAGAGCTACTTGCAAAACTTCTGTAAGCAAGTTTCCAATACTAATTATTATATAAACTCTGAATGTTACCCAATGCAAGTGCAATAAGGTTGTTGGTCAAAGCAAGTGTGCAATTAAACACAAACAAGATAAGCTAGATGTTTATATATTAAAAATTAAAACCATTTTGCTCTGATTCCTAAAAACATATTTACCAATTTCACTTTTGGTATTTTGCATAAATCACGTATATGTACGTGCACTTTGACCAGATATACTTGGTATATTATATATAATAGGGTTAGATGGTTATGTATGGTACTATACTCTGGTAGACACTCACTCTCCATTTCACTGCACGTTAAGAGTCATAAGAGTCAGGGTTTTACTGCTGTGTAGAAGCCGAATCGAAGCAGTGCGAATGATTGCTCCACATGCTTTATGCTTGCCCTCCAGTTACAGCCCAGACCTCTTTATTTTATCAGCAAGAAACCTTTAATTTGATAGTAAAAATTCTACTACATCATCACCCGAGCGTGTGACCATCACTGCCCAGACCAGTCTCCTCAGTTTTAGGGTTACAAATCCCTTTTTTATGAAATAGATTGATCCCGGTCCTGAAATCTGAGTCTTTGTTCTAAGTCACAGTAAAATCCCTGATCAACTTGCACCTACGACTCCCTGGCGATATCTGGATTCCATATTAACGCACCGCAATGTTGACCTTCAAACTATTTCACCTACGCAGTTCAGTTTTCAAAGTCGAAATACAATCACAAATTTCTCTCCCATCATGATCTTGGCGTTGATCTTGGATTCCCAGTTTGAATTCCAATCTGGGCGGAGTCTGCATGTTCTCGCCATGTCTGCGTTCAAAAACATGGATCATGATCCAAGGAGTTCTCCAAATTGCCCCATATAGAGTGTGTCTGTGTGAGTGAATGTGTGTTCAGTGATAGATTGGCGCATTGTCCTGGGTGTATCTGCCCAGCGCCCGAAACGTTCTCCCCTGGATGGGCATTGGGAACCTCCCACGACCCTTAAAAAGGATAAAGCTGAAGATAATAGATGGATGAATGGATGCTGTAGTGGGCAGCATGGTGGCTTAGTGGTTAGCACGTTCTCCTCTCAGCACTATGGATTACTGGTTCGAATCCCAATATGGGGGGAGTCTGCATGTTGTCCGCGTGGGTTTCCTCCGGGTTCTCCAGTTTCCTCCCATAGTCCAAAAACATGGATTAAGTCAATTGAGTTCTCCAAATTGCCCCATATAGAGTGTGTCTGTGTGAGTGAGTGTGTGTGTGTCCAGCGATAGATTGGCGCCCTGTCCTGGGTGTATCTGCCCAGCGCCTGAAACGTTCTCCCCTGGATGGGCATGGGGAACCCCCCCCCCCCCCGCGACCCTAATATAGGATAAAGCAGAAGATAATGGATGGATGGAATTAGTCTTGGTTCACCATGTAAACAGGGATGTGAACATTGTCAGTACCTCGTATGAAATCTCTCCATCTGTTGCACAGATGAGACGCTTTAAAGATGTTTTAATGTCACCTTTTTTCCTTTTCACACGCAACTATATGTGTAATAAAGCGGTCTGTGTGTGTTTTACACTGTGTACGCTCGTTGCTGGATCAGAGACAAAACTTGCATCTCAGCATCGCTTGCAATGTGATGCATGATTTTTTATTTTTATTTTTGATTTTTTTTTTTTCAGAACAATGCACTACACACAGAAGCAGCTTTGTTGAAAACCTCTTCGGTTTCTAAACTTCGCTCAAAAGCAACCAAAACAGTCGAATAAACAGTGATTTGCAAACATTCATTCATTCATTCATTATCTCCCGCTTATCCTCTATTAGGGTCGCGGTGGGGTTCCCCATGCCCATCCAGGGGAGAACGTCTCGGGCGCTGGGCAGATAGACCCAGGACAGGACACCAATCTATCACTGGGCATACACTCACTCACACAAACACACTCTATAGGGGGCAATTTTGAGAATTCAATTAACTTGATCCATGTTTTTGGACTGTGGGAGGAAACCCGGAGAACCCGGAGGAAACCCACGCAGACACGGGGAGAACACGGAAACTCCACCCAGATGGGGATTCGAACCGGGAATCCCTAGTGCTGAGAGGCGAACGTGCTAACCACTAAGCCACCGTGCCACCGATTTGCAAACAGTCTTTTGCAAAACCAGAGTCTGAGACTAAA
Source organism: Corydoras maculifer (assembly GCA_019802435.1). Lineage (NCBI taxonomy): Eukaryota > Metazoa > Chordata > Actinopteri > Siluriformes > Callichthyidae > Corydoras > Corydoras maculifer. Next base: position 1,227,524 of record JAFMOD010000138.1, on the reverse strand, counting down.
AGCTACATGTCGGAGGCTACAGGACTTTTAAGTCTTTTCAAAAATATTGTTCTTTTTTAAAGTCGTTTACTGTATGGTCAGAAAACTCTGGCAGAAGTAAACATCGAGGTGGCAGTATTTCAGTTTCACAGAGGCCGTAAAACCTTAGAAAGGAAAGTAAAAGATGACCTGGGCTGTTTGCTGTTTAAAGAACTGCGCTGCGATTTAATTCATTCGTTAACAGATTCACTAATAAGCTGTTTTAGATACATCGCAAGGACAACGAGTAAAATTCTCTCAGCACTTGTACTTGATAAAAACAGCGTGACCTTTTGTCTGAACTCCCTTCTTGAATGCTTAAAATGTGGTTTAAAGGTTTTTTATTATTAGATTATTAGTTAGATGGCACGGTGGCTTAGTGGTTGGCATGTTCTCCTCTCAGCGCTAGGGATTCCCGGTTCGAATCCCAATCTGGGTGGAGTCTCTATGTTCTCCCTGTGTCCGTGTGGGTTTCCTCCGGGTTCTCCGGTTTCCTCCCACAGTCCAAAAACATGGATCAAGGTCAATTGAATTCTTTAAATTGCCCCATATAGAGTGTGTCTGTGTGAGTGAGTGTGTGTCCAGCGATAGATTGGCGTCCTGTCCTGGGTGTATCTGCCCAGCGCCCGAAACGTTATCCCCTGGATGGGCATGGGGAACCCCCCCGTGACCCTAATATTGGATAAAGCAGTAGATAATGGATGGATTATTAGTTATGCTTACATTATGTATCATAAATTGCAGTGCAACATGATTTGTTTGAGACCGGTCAGTGTATATTGGGATACATTTATGGTGCATTGTGGATATAAAGGTTTTGAGATTTGTGACTCCCTTATGAAATAGCCAACCACCTGAATAATACACTAAATGGTTATTCGGGTAAAATTTTAAACACAGTTTTGATGTGAGGTGAATAAATGTGTCTGCTGTTGGTTGATTTAGGAAAACCCACTAAGAGCAGAACTGAATCAGTCTGTCCTGCCACAGTGAAGAACCTAAAAGGTTCCAGCAGCTATGTTCTTTTATGTGTGGGACTGAAATGATATATTACCAACACACTCCTGCACATAATTTATTTATGTTATTATTCATTGAATTATTGTGTGAATGCCATTCTTTTAGCATTTTAAAGGTATTTTAAAGGTATATTGTTTTACTTTGTTGTACCTAAAAAAAACACCCTTCATTATATTGAAATCATACAGAAACATACATGCGGCATATTGCATTAGTTTACAGCCATGCAATATAAGGTAGATACGTTACGAACAGTTTATTGTCTGTTTCCTAGAAAGCAATTGTCAAAAAGAAGTAAGGGATTCATTATGTTAGCCGAGCTTTCTGCTTCACCGGAATACACTTCGAATTAGTATAAATGCAATTTACCAAGTCAACCATTAAAGCCCACAAGATATTTCTTTGCTGATGTAAAACCAAAATAAAATCTTCAGCTGTTGTTGGCAATTAATCTATAAGAGCCCATTACTGACTACAGAGCAGCACACTGTAATAATAGCACCAGAAAAAAAAGTGTTATTCGGTGATGGTTTTCCCTTTTTATGGCTTTAACCTTCTGTCTCTTTCTCCACCAAACACGTTCAGATAGCTGACATGTGCCGAGCAGCATAGATTTCAATAATTATATCATAAGAAAGGTTTCGCCGCTTAAAGTCAGGACTAATATTCATCTTGGCAAATCATTGCCCACCATGGCTACCTAAAGGGATTTCAAAGCCCCTCTCAAATTTGCCTTCTATTAAATTCAATTAAAGATGATTATAACACCCCGTCTTTTTTCCAAGCCACCAGTCGGCATGTGGCGTTTAAATCCTTGCATTAACCAAAGCAGAGGTTATGTAATGAAAGCACTGCTACATAACCACCCTTAACTTTCCTGTTCAGAATGACAAGGCAGAAAATAGGCTTGTCAGAGTGAGTGACGCTTTCCATTTCTATCTATAATTCACAGCAAACCAGCTGCCGAAATAGAACTCTGTCCACTTCAAAATGAAGACAGAGTACTGACTTAGACACCGGCTCGACTATCGGTACTGAAAAGACAATCCACTTGCCATTTCCATTTTTAAATGACTACTACTGCCTTTAATTTACATTAAAGAGAAATCAAGATAAAAGCTTATAAAGAATGAACAGTTAAGAGCGTGACTGCTCCCAACAAAGCTTAATGTTTGTCAGGAGAGAGAACCCAGTTTAACTGCTACTCCAGGTACAGACCTTCTCTCACGCTATTTGTTAGCAGTGCAACAGTGCCACCTATGGTAGCTGATCAAAGCAGCTTTGTTTTCCATCACACTGGTCACAGCCTATTGAAGGGGTGTACTCCAAAAAAGCTAAACTGTCATGTCATAAGAGTATGTACTGTACATGTATCGAATTCCAAAATATTGAACAGCCCCATGAAACATGAATGTTGTCATAACACGCTTGTTTGCTTTCATATTCTTCTGCGTTCCTGTTTAAGCTCTGGCCCCGGTCATGGTTCTGCTTATTTTTATTGCCCGTAACACCTATGACTTCTCCTTAAGTTACTGAAATCTGTATAATGTCCTCTGTGAGGTCATACTTTGGATTAAACTCTAATTCTAAATCTTTTCAACTACTTTATCTTTTATTGCCTTTTCTGGTTACGAGATCTGTTTCTGCTGGTGATTTAAAAGTCATCAAAGCCTCCTTGTGCTTTTTACCTTAGTCATAAATTCAGATCAAACTAAGCAACAGCGTCCAACCCCATCTGACTGGCAAGCCTCACAGATTCCCATTATTTGCAACAAACATGTTTAAAATGAGCCCCGATGAAGAAGGTAACTATGGCAGCGTGCATATTGGGCTGACCCCTCTGGAAACTCGGATTACAAGTGAACCTGCTGAACTAAAGATCTGTATACTGGTGTGATCGTGTTTGTACAAGCGTCTGCAGTGCGATGGACTTGGGTCCTGGGTGTTTCTTTGTATTTCACCCGGTGAGTGCTGAGGTTGTCTCCAGCACCTTTAATGACCTCACTAAGGATAAGTGCCTTAGGAAATAAGCCAATGAATAATTTGGTATATATATCGTTCCTATGCTCTAGAGTTAATAACACAGACGGTGGCAATGTATTGTACTGAAACTATTAATTCTTGATGATGTCTGCTAATAATTTAGTACATTCCTAAGATAGCTACCTCCACCAGGGGTAGGGCATGCTGGCAAACTTTAGACAATCCTGTTGCAGTTAAGATATTTATACTGTAGCTCTTAGTTGAACCAACATGGGAAACTTTATAGGGCATAAAATGAACATGATTCCAATGAACATGATTCCATGATTCCACACCCCCCCCCACACACACACATATATACAGTATATATATATATATATATATATATATATATATATATATATATATATATATATATATATATATATATATATATATATATATATATATATATATATATATATATATATATATATATATACACATATGTATGTATGTATGTATGTGTATACATACATACATACATATATATAGGCTTTCTCCGGTTTCCTCCCACAGTCCAAAAACATGGATCAAGTCAATTGAGTTCTCCAAATTGCCTCATATAGGGTGTGTCTGTGTAAGTGAGTGTGTGCCCAGCGATGGATTGGCGCCCTGTCCTAGGTGTATCTGCCCAGCGCCCGAAACGTTCTCCCCTGGATGGGCATGGGGAACCCCCCCACGACCCTAATATAGGATAAAGTGGAAAATGATGGAAGGAGATATATATATATATATATATATATATATATATATATATATATATATATATATATGTGTGTGTGAGTGTGTGTGTGTGTGTGTGTGTGTGTGTGTGATTATGTATGGATATATTCATATATATGTAGTGCTGTGCAACTGTCCACTATTTTAGGAATCATGTTCATTTTATGCCCTATAAAGATTATATATACAAACAGACAGACAGACACTTTAACACAAATTTCCAACCAGTAACTATATAGTAACTGTAAGATTTGCTAGGCAACAGTCCAGACCAGCAGCAAAACTAATCTCTTTGTTAAAGGATACGAATCAGAGCTTAAACAAAATAAATTACAATCAGGCATATTACTGTGAAGCAATACATCACGCTTGTAGAATTATCATCTACAAGACTATCATACTGGAGCTCAGGCCGCTATTCAGTATAACCGAATATAATGTGTAATACATTCCATATTATACTGAACATCAGCATGAGCTCCAGCGTGTTTGTACAATATACATATATTATTACATATACATATATTACATATACAGTGTTTTTAAACAATCTGTCATAGCTATTCACTCATTAATAACTTAATAAAAATACAAATCATAACATGTCTACAGTACAGCACATCATGCTTATTCTTTAAAAGAAGATGCAGTTGCATTTAGAAGGGTTATTATGGTATACGTGTTATTTTATATAATAAATAGCCAATTTACTAGTAGTGCAGTGGTAAATAGTCATGTTTTGTGAAATCCTTTGTCATTTACCACAACAATACATTTTATCTGCATAAGTAATAACATTAAAAATGCATTGGTTTTTCAAAATAGTGTATTTTTATAAGAAATATTTATGTTAATTAATGTTAACTATAAAGAAATATTTATGTTAATTACTAATTATATAAAGAAAATGCTCATACAACACTGTTGATCGTTTGGACTTTACAGTACATTACTCTATACGTACAGAAATATTTGTTTTAATATAAAGTAAAGCATTATGATATATTTGACTAAACGTTGCTCATCCAGAAAGCAGACAAGATTTTCATTTTATTTTTAGAAGAGTTCATTAAAATATATCTTTATTGAAAGTACTTGGAATAAAGTACTGTGTTTTATTATTTCTGTGTATTTCTAATGTTGGCTGGGCATTAAATATATGTACATTTAAATATACGTTATCAGAATCTTGAATCATAAGAAGAAAAAATTAAAAACTGTCTGTCCATAGTAATAAAACAGTAACTCTTTGCAAAATATATACAGAAAACACAATAAAGTAGGTGGTAGATATTTCACAGCAACAAGTGAAACTGTGTTGGTTGGTCATATTAGATCAGATACAGCAGTGCTACTGGAGTCTTTTTTAAATCCAATATACAATATGCTGGGGGCTATAATCCACAATCCTGCGTGGATTAAATATAGTCCAGAAACTTACATTTAAAGTGTTCTATCTATATTATAAAAAAAAAAAACTGTTGTATCTGATCCGGATTATAGCAGCACAGGAGACATAAAGGAACACATCACCTTTACATGTTACTGTATTGCTGGGAATAATAGAACCTGCCCTGTGGGGGTCCTGATTAATAGAGAACAGGGTAAATAGGACTAGCAAAGTATGTATAGAAACAGCTGGACTACAAAATGTAATTGTAGAAATACAAAGGTAAATATTTCTAAATGGTGGAGCTGATTAAAAGGACCAAAAAAAACAATTTTTATCAAAACTTTCATTCATTCATTCATTATCTCCCGCTTTATCCTCTATTAGGGTCGCGTGGGGTTCCCCATGCCCATCCAGAGGAGAACGTCTCGGGCGCTGGGCAGATACACCCAGGACAGGGCGCCAATCTATCACTGGACACACACACACACACTCTATATGGGGCAATTTGGAGAACTCAATTGACTTGATCCATGTTTTTGGACTGTGGGAGGAAACCGGAGAACCCGGAGGAAACCCACGCGGACACGGGGAGAACATGGAAACCCCACCCAGATGGGGATTCGAACCGGGAATCCCTAGTGCTGAGAGGCGAACATGCCATGCTACAACCAGTAAGCCACTGTGCCGCCCACCTTATCAAAACGTGTGCTTATGAAAATAAAACTACGAACCTAATATAATAAAGGTTCAAATATGTTTGATTAAATTGCTTTGGTCGAGTTTGGAAGGTCTAGGACTCACAGTGACTGTTTGATTGACAAACTAAACAGCTGATTTGTTGTTAATTATAAACGTGTTAATTATATGAAATTTAATTAAAACCCTGCTTTCATCTTGACAAATTCCAGGAACCTACACACCATAAGGGATTTACCTTGAAATATCAATCTATGTTTTAATCAGAACCTGAATGAGACCCTAAATACGAGCACTAACCTCCGACAAATGAAGAATTAAGCAGCCTGCCCGCAAAGTTTAATTACATGCACATACTTTGTATTTACACGAAATGGATTTTTGATTGTATTCACTAACCACGCAGCTGCAGAACGAATGAAGCACGTCCAACTTCGGCACAAGCCGCTGAAAGAGGCCAAGGCTTTGCATTTCCATGAAAGGGCTTCGGTAACTTCGGTATGGATCATGGCTCAGTTTCGGCGGCGTGATGGATTTCAGACGACAACCTGTCAGAAAAGTTGCAGAAGTCCGGTAGAGGAACAGCGAGGTCCTAGAGCCACCAGCTGAGTGGCCCCAGCTGAAAGAAAGGGTGGAGAGCTCCTGATTTATTGTAGGGGACTACACACTAAAGTTCAATGCAGACTCGGAGTTGAAGTGTTTCTTAAGGTGATCTTGATGGATCTTACTGGGATCTCCATTTATTATTTATATTGTATTGTATCTCCAATGTGCTGACTTTTGGACTTTGAACCCTGAACATTGTTTGAGTGCATTCATAACTGATTCTCAAGGATCAGGGTTGGTTTTGCTTATTTTTTTATTTTATTTATTTAAGAGTTGTCTAGAAGTGTAACATTCAGACCAGTTATTTCTTAACAGGAACATTACCAACAATATGATTATTGTGTAATTTAGAGTCTCCAGTTTATTAGGCAGCATGTCTTTGAATGTTGGAGGAAACCAGAGACCCACAGGCTCACGGAGACCATGCAGATTTCCGTCAGCCTCATGCTATAAGGCAGAAACGCCAAGTGCTCCACCACCATGCTACCCTTTGGCTTGGGAAAAAAAAATCTCAAGATACGGGTGGCATGGTGGCTTAGTGGTTTAGCATGTTCTCCTCTCAGCACTAGGGATTCCTGGTTCGAATCCCAATCTGGGTGGAGTTTTCATGTTCTCCCCGTGTCCACGTGGGATTCCTCCGGGTTTTGCGGTTTCTTCCCACAGTCCAAAAACATGGATCAATTGAGTTCTCCAAATTGCCCCATATAGAGTGTGTCTGTGTGAGTGAGTGTGTACCCAGTGATAGATTGGCGTCCTGTCCTGGGTGTATCCGCGCCTCTCCTGGATGGGCATTGGGAACCCCCTGCAACTCTAATAAAGGATAAAGTGGAGGATAATGGATGGATGGATGGATGGATGGAACTCTCTCCACCATGCTTCACCTTCAAAAACAAGAACAGACATCTCAAAAAAATAGCATGTGTAATGCTTAAAACACTGACATTTTATCTATTTATCAATATGGCCATTTATTTATCTTTCACACTCATGTAGCTTAGTGGTCCTATTGCTGAATAAGGGATAAAGCACCGATACCTCCATATCTCTGCCTGCCTATAGCAAATTTTACGGCAACGGCTTTTTTTAGGCAACAAAAAGTCATTTTTAAACAATTCACAGAGAGAAAACAATCCAGCTCGCTGATAAATCACTCTGTCCCCGGATAAGTCAATTAATTTTCAGAATGTATTATCTCTTGAAAGTGGAGGCAGATAAACATGATTGATGCTCAAAGCAGAATTGCATTTTCAAATAATTCACCTCAGGGAATGCACAATACATTTCAAATTAGCCTTTAAAATGTCACACCTTTGCAATCACCTAAAAAGTTAATAGGAAGACAAGGTAGCGCACCTGTAACCACTTTTTGGAGTAAGAAAGAATCATTCCCTGTCGGCTATGACATTTCATTTTCTGTAACTGCATCAAGAAAGATTTTTATTTCTCCTGTATTGTCGTGAATAGGAATTGATTTTGAGAAGACACAGACGAAAACATGAACCTCGAGACCTTAAGACAGCCGCGTGCAAGTGAACGCATCAGCTATTCAGCTTCGGTCTTACCTTATCTCCAAGGACATCCTATTCTGGGACATAATATGTTTGTGTGCTGAGCATAAAGAAGATGATGCATCATAAAACATGTCCTTTAATGAAGACGTGGAAGTGCAATCTCTCAGCTGCTAAGGACAAAGGCCATATAAAGAGTAAATGATGGAGAGTCCCATTAAACATCTCCATTAGGCAAAGTGGTCTGTTCTGAAAGCATTTCACTCATACAATCTGAGAACTAGTTTCAGTTTCAATAACATAACCGACACGAGTCTGCCGTTTCATATGAGGTTGTTTCTGGGGTTGGTTAAAGGCAGTGTAAATCACTCCATGTAACGGAGGCTTAGTGTGCAGCACATCCGCCTCTCGGCGCTGGGGAACCAGCTTCGAACACCTATCTGGGTGGCGTTTCCGTGTTCTCTTCATGTCCGCGTGGGTTTCCTCCAGGTTCTCCGGTTTCCTCCCACAGTCCAAAAACATGGATGAAGGTCAATTGAGTTCTCCAAATTGCCCCATATACAGTGTGTCTGTGTGAGTGAGTGTGTGTCCAGTGATAGGTTGGCGCCCTGTCCTGGGTGAATCTGCCAAGCGCCCGAAACGTTCTCTCCTGGATGGGCATGGAGAACCCCACCGCGACCCTATTAGAGGATAAAGCACACTGACTGTATACTTATCTGAACATCAATCCATCATCTTCCGTTTAATCCTACCGGGGGGACCCTTGCGCATCCAGCGGAGAACACTTTGGATTCTAGGCAGATACAGCAGAAAGAAAGAGGTGTCACTCTCAATGGGCAAACACTCACTCACACACAATACTGTATATATAAGGGCAATTTAGAGCTGGGGAGAACATAGGGAGAACATGGAAACAACTCTGATTGGGATTTGAACCTGGATCCCCAGCACTGAGAAGCAAATGTTCTAACCACAATGCAAACATGCCACCCTGATCTGAACTTATTATTATTATTATTATTATTATTATTAATAAATTACTTTTATCCATAGCAACTTACAAGTTGGCGGCACGGTGGCTTAGTGGTTGGCATGTTCTCCTCTCAGCACAAGGGGTTTCTGGTTCGAATCCCAATCTGGGTGGAGTTTCCATGTCTTCCCCGTGTCCGCGTGGGTTTCCTCCGGGTTCTCCGGTTTCCTCCCACTGTCCAAAAACATGGATCAAGTCAATTTAATTCTCCAAATTGCCTCATATAGCGTGTGTTTGTGTGCGTGAGTGTGTGCCCAGTGATAGATTGGTGTCCTGTCCTGGGTGTATCTGCCCAGCTCCTGAAACTTTCTCCCCTAGATGGACATGGGGAACCCCCCCCCGTGACCCTAATAGAGGATAAAGCGGAAGATAATGGATGAATGAATGAACTTACAAGTTCCATGACGTCCATGAAATAACACAGAATGTTTGATATTTGCAGATGATGGAGACAGTTGTTAAGAGTCAGGTCATTTATCAATTAGCACATAGAGGAGATATCTGTTCACACTTACGTACTTAAATTAACAAGCGCAACAACAAGAAATAAGCCTTTAAAAAAAAGAATATTTCAACAGTTTAAAGCACTTAATGAAGGACACTTTCCAACAGAGCACGAGGGCGTCCGCCATTCCCATTTAATAGATATTATTATTGGCGTATTTAACTGCCTAAGTAGCACCTTTCGACTGGACGGATGCAACCTGTGCAATTTTCCTCTGAACTTGGGACCTCTAAAGTTCTCCAGCCGTTCTGGTCTTTGTAATTGCTTTCCTCGGGTCTTCGTGTTAAACCTAACCTGAAGTTATCCTTAGACAATGACCACAGAGCTGTAGACTTCACTGCCTCAGTGCAGATGACACCGAAATGAACGACAAAACACAAGGCTCAGTGAAGTGGGCTGACCCTCGGAACCCAGCGGCCAGAGAAGGGGCGACCACATGCTACTCGGATCATTACACCACCTGAGTCCAGACCTCTGCTGCCATGCTGATTGATGGCCTCGGCTAGCCCGAACTGCCCAGTGGAGGCCATCTTATCCAGCCCACTCCATGGCCCATCCATCTTGGCACTGGTGCTCGGGCGGCTCTACGGAACTGTACATCTCATCGAGGGGTGCCAAGTTGCTCGGTCCTAATCCCAGGACCATGATTTAATAGGCACATTAACAGCAAACCTCGATTCGTCACAGTAAATTACTACAAGCCTGCCAGGCAGGCAGAATTAATACAACAGCAAATCTGGAAGTTCATTCAGATCATTGCACAGCCCTGGGTAATTCATTACTGTAGCACAGTCGGCAAGAGGCTAAGTGTTTATGAATAAAATCCTAAATGATATAATACCACGGGTTCTGATCATGTGTGGGTTGTGTGTTTATTTTTCAGGATTTTACCTAACGCTTAGCAAACTGCAAAATAAAAATGTTCCTATGATTTATTCTGCTTAGTGTTGGATCACCTGAATGAAAAAACAATAATGAAAATAGATTCCTAGACACTCATCATACAAAAAAAAAACTCAATAAAAAAGAGGTTATATTTTATTTCTAAGAATTTTTTTATGGGCACTAAATATATATATATATATATATATATATATATATATATATATATATATATATATATATATATATATATATATAAAAAATATATATATATATATATATATATATAATGGATCGATTCAATTCTCCATTCAAATGCATTTTTCTTATATTTTCAGTGTGATATTAAGATTATTTGGGTGGCACAGTGGTTTAGTGGTTAGCATGTTCGCCTCTCAGCACTAGGGATTCCCGGTTCGAATCCCTATCTGGGTGTAGTTTCCATGTTCTCCCCGTGTCTGCGTGGGTTTCCTCCCACAGTCCCAAGTCAATAGAGTTCTCCAAATTGCCCCATATAGAGTGTGTATGTGTGTGTGTCTGTGTGTGTGAGTGTGTGCCCAGCGATAGATTGGCGCCCTGTCCTGGGTGTATCTGCCCAGCGCTTGAAACGTTTCCCCCTGGATGGGAATGGGGAACCCCCCCACAACCCTAATATAGGATAAAGCGGAAGATAATGAATGAATGAATGTATCTTAAGATTATTTTCCAAAAATCATGATTTATAAACATTAATAGTAAAAGGCACTGAACAGAAGCGTCTGTAAGGATAGAAAATGGCATATTATTATCTAAATTAGATGTTATTTTTGATATTATAATAAATCTTATAGGTTTTTTTGTCATATTATTAAAGGATCTGTGAGTTAATACACCATGCCGAGAATTTCCAAGCCTTCCACTCAACAAACAATATCATGGGCATACTATTTGCTTACCTGATTAAGCACCTGGTTATTATTTAACACATAAATATTCAATCTAAATCATGCAAATTAGACCATAGGAGTAAATGTCATTCAAATTTACCAGTAAGTCTGTTGATGGATTACGTTATGGTTACGGTTATAAGCAAAAGCTCTGCACCGTCTGATCTGTTGTGTCCTGGTGAGAACCTAATAAACCACCACAGGGAGTCAAATGCAACAAACTGTCCTGAACACATCTGAAATAAGAGCAAAAAGCTTATTTAAACCTTTAGACTTTGTAAACGGAGCACTGTGTGTATTTCAGTTCATTCAGGTGGCTTTATTTACTGATGCCTCTCTGTGATTATGCCCCAGTGCTTTCCTTTCCCTGATTATTATTCAGCTCTATATTCCATTCATTATATTCTGTATAAACATCCTGGTGCACCCTACGCCTTGGGCAACACTTTGAGCTATGTGGCACCAGTCTTACTGCTGAACCCTGTGCTTCCCACGGAGATTAAAAAAAAATACATGGGTTCAAATCTTGGATAAATGATTCAAACCTTTATTCGGGAAAATAAAGTCATTTAAATTTAAATATATATAAAGTGAGAACGAAAGCGAGGGAGCGATAGGGACTTCGGTTATTTTAACTTAGATGTAAGAAAATTTCTTAAGAGAACCATTGTGAACTCGGACTTGGCTACAGCAAGAACTATGAGAACATTACAAATCAAAAGAACACATTGAAATAAAAAAAAGAAATATTATACTTAAAATAAATTAATTTGTAATTTATAGTATAAAATGCAGCTGGGGCGGCACGGTGGCTTAGTGGTTGGCATTTTCTCCTCTCAGCACTAGGGATTCCCGGTTCGAATCCCCATCTGGGTGGAGTTTCCATGTTCTCCCCGTGTCTGCGTGGGTTTCCTCCGGGTTCTCTGGTTTCCTCCCACAGTCCAAAAACATGGATCAAGTCAATTGAATTCTCAAAAAATTGCCCCATTTAGAGTGTGTCTGTGTGAGTGAGTGTGTGCCCAGCGATGGATTGGCGCCCTGTCCTGGGTCTATCTGCCCAGCGCCCGAGACGTTCTCCCCTGGATGGGCATGGGGAACCCCACCGCGACCCTAATAAAGGATAAGCATGAGATAATGAATGAATGAATGAGTATAAAATGCAGCTGGGGCGGCACGGTGGCTTAGTGGTTGGCATGTTCTCCTCTCAGCACTAGGGATTCCCGGTTCGAATCCCCATCTGGTTGGAGTTTCCATGTTCTCCCCGTGTCCGCGTGGGTTTCCTCCGGGTTCTCTGGTTTCCTCCCACAGTCCAAAAACATGGATCAAGTCAATTGAGTTCTCCAAATTGCCCTATAGAGAGTGTGTGTGAGTGTGTGTGAGTGTGTGCCCAGAGATAGATTGGCGCCCTGTCCTGGGTGTATCTGCCCAGTGCTCGAAACATTCTCCCCTGGATGGGCATGGGGAACCCCCCCGCGAACCTAATAGAGGGTAAAGCAGAAGATAATAGATAAATGAATAATAAATTAATTTGTAATTTATAGTATAAAATGCAGCTGTTTTACAGAATTGTGCATCTTCAGCAGGCTCCTAACTGTTACCAAATTCATTCTACAGCTCAGCGTGACATGTCTGTATGTCATTAAGGTGTTTACAGGCTATGACACTGTAGATGATCTCCCTGGATGCGGTCGAAGAAAAAACAATGATGGAAGATGGTAATGAAAGACTGGTGACTAAAGAACCTCAATCAACTTTCCCCAAACTGACCTGCAGACACAAGGAACAACAGTCTCAGCTTACACCATCCATCACCATCTGAATGAAATGGGATGCTGCGGTAGAAAGACACCGCTGTTGACACAGACACAAGAAAGCCAGAACTTAACCTGAAGAAGCCGATTTTTTTTTTTTTGATTCACATCATTGTACAATTTACAGACAACAAAATGAGGCCCCCGCAATCTTTATGGTAAGGGTTCAGGCAAAGGTAAAGGTGTTTTGGACTCATTTCGCTGCCTCTGGCGCTGGTCACCTCGGGTTCAGCTATTGTTAGCAAAAGATGTGCCGCCGAAGATTACATTCAGGATGTCGATAAAAGTTCATCCAGGACAGTATTAAATAAATGTGAATACTCAACCATTTTTACCGAACAATGTTCCAGCAGAAGTTTTCAGAGTTCAGAATCCGTGACGTTATGCAGAATATTTATAAAAATCCATTAAAATTCCTTTCGCAAAAAACCTTGTAGCTCTTAACGTCCCTCTCTAAGACGGAGACAAAAATGGAATTCCATTTGTCCCCCATTACAAGCATTAGTTCTGTAGTCAGCTGCCGAGGACCCTGATGCACACTGCCCGCCCGCTACCTCTCCTGCTATAACAATTTTCATTACCATAATTGTAGATTGATGTTTTGATGATGTGCTGCTTAGAGGTTCTCCAGCATCATTTCCATCACGTTACAACACCTCATCCAAATACGAGCCATGATGTTTGTTTTGTTTTTCATCACCCGTAATGAATCAGGATGTCTCCCAGATGGTTAAGCTGCCTAATCAGAAATTATCTGAGCTGAGAAATGCCAAACTTACTAGAAATGAAATTGCATTGACCAATCGGCTTCTGGCTTTTCCTCTTAATGAAGTGGTCACATGCCCGCAGGTTTGGCAGGCAAGCTTGGCATCTGCTACCCAAAGTACTCAGGCATACTTATGGAGTTTACTTACATTTCACCTGCACAATTACTCATAAAGAGTGATTACCTATTTAGTCTCACTCATCAGGGCCTTTTATTGTGTCTAAAGAGAGTCATACACAGTCAAGCATGTGATGATGGACTAATTATCCAAACCCCAAATAAGGCAGCAGCTAGTCCTTCACATGCACCTTCGTTTAAGGATGTGGGTACGATAATAGTTACGATGTGCCATTTTATTCACAGGGAAAACTAAGCAAACAGACACATCAGCTTCTCTTACATAATATTTATGTCACAATTACCTGTTATCATTCTGACAGACCGTTCTAAAGAGGTTTTAGACTCCTAACAATCCCTATGAACACACTGTGCACTATATTTAATAATTTTACATGACACTACAGTTGGTATTTCTTTAAGTGCTGGACACACAACACACAATCTCACAATAAGAAGATCATGGGTGTAATTCACAGGTTCTCCAAGGGTATCTCTCTGTGGGGTTTGCATGTTCTCCCTATGCTTTTGCTGTTTACCTTCATGTAAGTAAACCTGTCATGATACATTGGCTCATTAGACTGCAAATGAGTGCCTTGCTATTGTTGGAGAAAAATGTAGTCGTCATGGCAACCGTTGTTGATGAGGGATTATAATGGTCGAAGCAGCTATTGTTTTATGGGGGATCAAGGTGGTTATGGCAACCGTTGTTTATGAGAAATTATAGTAGCTATGGCAACCGCTGTGCATAAGTGATTATCGTAGTTGTGGCAACTGTTGCTTCTATTAAACACCGATTAAATCATGCGGTAAAATGAGGATTTTATCCGACTCTTATCTTCTTTAGTAAAATCCTTAGTAAGACCTGAATGTATTTAAAAACCTTAAATCTGAAAATAATTAATGAGATGATCTGATTAGGGAGATATTATAAACAGCTTACCTTACATCTAGAGGACAAGGTAAATTAAAAGTAGACAGCAAAGATATGGGTCCCTTGATGTCAGGTAGGTGCCAGGGCTTGAGTGCACTAAAGAAGTGACTATCGACCTCACCATCTGTAGATCAGAGGCGTTTGGGTTTTTCTAATTATCTTCCGTTGGCTTTCTTAAAGCCCTTGACTCCTGCTAAGGGCTTATGCAGGATGTCACTTTAAGGGCCGAGATGCCACCGTGTGATAAGGCTCATTTATTGTTTGATCCTCATCAGCACATTTTCAATTCTCCTTCCCTTATTCTCACACATTTCCAAAGCCTCGGCTACAAAAGCACGATTAGAATCACAGCTGTTACTACAGGGAAATGTTACAGCCTGCGTTTGAAGGTGAGTTTAAAGCCGTCCGAAATTTAACCTTAGAGTTGTTGTGCATAAAAGGACGGAGATGTTTGAAGATGGATATGTTAATAACCTGAAGTTATGACCGGAGTAATTAAAACTAAACAGTAATGACGTGTCCTTCGTTTTTTTTTTCATCTCGCTCCCCAAGTAAGCAGCTGTCAGGGATTTTAATTGACGCTGAGACACATTGTGTGATCAAAAACAAGGCGATTCGACTCTTAATGGAGAAAAAGCCTGTCGGTTCGTTTGGATGCCTCGTGAACTGTGACGTGAAAAGGCAATAGCATTTTCATCATACAAATTCACTCGGTAGTTTAGGGTCAATGTGGTTCTTCATTTCAGTCTGTTGCATGATTTATGACAAAAGCTTTACCCTCATCATGAACCGACAGCAGTGGACTGACTGATTACAAGATTTAAAACTTTAATGACGTGGCCAAGTCCAGGTCCTTTAAAATATTTTCACGAGCTACCAAAATTATAAAGACTAAGTGAAATCCACTGTCCACAACCTTCCATCCATCCATTATCTTCTGCTTTATTCTCTATGAGGGTCGCGGGAGGAGGAGGGGGGGGGGGGGTTCCCCATGCCCATCCAGGGGAGAACGTCTCAGGCGCTGGGCGGATACACCCAGGACAGGACGCCAATCCATCGCTGGACACACATTATGGGGCAATTTGGAGAACTCAATTGACTTGATTCATGTTTTTGGACTGTGGAGAAAACCGGAGAACCCAGAGGAAACCCAGGCGGACATGGGGAGAACATGGAGACTCCACCCAGATTGGGATTCAAACTGGGAATCCCTAGCACTGAGAGGAGAACATGCCAACCACTTAGCCACCGTGCCGCTCCTGTCCAAAACCAGATCCTTTAAAAGCAATGACTTGGTATAACATACAAGATACAGATCAACACATCATAGTCTTTAGAATTCAATGAGTTATTCAGTGGAGTTTGCATGTCCTCCCCGTGTCCGCGTTGGTTTCCTCCGGGTTCTCCGGTTTCCTCCCACAGTCCAAAAACATGAATCAAGGTCAATCGAATGCTCCAAAATGGCCCATAAAGTGTGAGTTTGTGTTTTTCCCGCAATAGATTGGCATCCTGTCCTGGGTGTATCTGCCCAGCGCCCGAGATGTTGGATGGGCATGTGCAACCCTTCCCCCCCACCCACATACAGCACATCTAAAGGAGTACAGAAGATGCTTTGCTCCTTATACAGTGCTTATGTTCTGATTGAAAGAAAGATATATTCGCTGCCTTCGTTGTTTTTGATTTATATGATGCTCCAATCATTTCTTAATCACTGCCAACCAATGATCTGTAAAGAGGCCTGGCCTATTTAATTAGCAAGTCTGAAAGTGTTAACCAACTTCTGACACCAAAAAGGATATTTGAACATCTGATTAAGTTTCCAAGACGGTTAATTTAGATAATTAGGTTTTGATTACCAGACAAACAGCACAACAGGGAATAACTTTACAACAAATCAGGAGAGTGGAAGACTCTATATATATATATACATTTTTTTTTCCCTAATTGATCTGTGCAAGTGAATTAAAACAGTTTTGTATTTTGAGGTTTCACTCAGGACTCTAAGCATTTCATAGAACAGCAGTGAGCTTGCACTTTGAGACTTTTATTATGTTAGATGTAAAATTAATTAATGTGAGCTTTTTTAAATGTTGATGTCACCAAGAACTTTAAAGAACAATCCTAAATTTACTTAAATAATAATTAAGTTTTGAATTGATTATTTAAAACCATTTAAAGAATATCTTCATATTTATTATATTTATCTACAATAGACGTTTGTTTTTATTTGTTCAGTTATTAGTTTCGTGGCTTAGTGGTTGGCATGTTCTCCTCTCGGCGCTAGGGATTCCCGGTTTCGATTTCCAATCTGGGTGGGTTTTCTCCGGGTTCTTCGGTTTCCTCCCACAGTCCAAAAACATGGATCATGGTCAATTGAGTTCTCCAAATTGCCCCATATAGACAGTGTGTCTGTGTGAGTGAGTGTGTGTCCAGTGATAGATAGGCGTCCTGTCCTGGGTGTATCTGCCCAGCGCCCGAAACGTTCTCCCCTGGATGGGCATGGGAAACCCCCCCACGACCCCAATATAGGATAAAGCAGATAATGGATGGATGGATAGTTCTTAGTTTGTTTTAATGTATCCATGTGGGTTTCCTCTGGGTCCTCCCATTTCCTCCCACAGTCCAATATCATGGGTGAATAGGCTGTTTTAATTTGCCCCTATCAAAATTGCCCTTATGTGCCCTGGTGTTCCCCCTCATTGCACTGATTGTGATCTTCTTCAATGGGGGTAATGTTTCAGTCTCACCAGACTTCAGAAAACTGTTTACACCATGTTTTTTTCAACGTTGTTCTTTAAAGTTGTTTGATACCAATTCCGTATTGGTATTTCGCATCATCGTTACTAGTTATCAGCATTATATTCATTCATATCTGCATCTTTTCAGAAAGGGTAGAGAAACCGGAATCCTGTTACTCAGCAATCATTGTTCACTTGAGGAAAAAAAAACAAAACGGACTAGATTACGTCAGATCTAATAATCTGAGAAAGACCAGATTATAAATAATTGTGATTTTAATAAACACATTTATAAATTAAACTTTGTTTTTTTTTTTGTTTTTTTTTTTTTTTTAATAGTCTGTTTCGCTTCTTTAATAAAAAATAAAATAAAAAAACTAAACAAAAAAAGTTTAATTCATAAATGTGTATTGAAAGCACAATTATTTATAATCTGGTCTTTCTCAGATTATTAGATCTGATGTAATCTAGTCTTTTTTAATTTTATTTTTTTTTTTATTATAGTCTGTTTCGCTTCTAGGCGGCCAGTGTCTTAGTGGTTAGCACGTTCTCCTTTCAGCGCTAGGGATTCCCGGTTTGAATCCCCATCTGGGTGTAGTTTCCATGTTCTCCCCGTGTCCGTGTGGGTTTCCTCCAGCTCTCCGGTTTCCTCCCACAGTCCAAAAACAAGTATCAATTCAATTGAGTTCTCCAAATTGCCCCATGTAGAGAGTGTGCGTGTGAGTAAGTGTGTGCCCAGTGATGGGTTGGCGCCCTGTCCTGGATGTCTGCCCAGCGCCCGAGACGTTCTCCCCTGGATGGGCATGGGGAACCCCACCGCGACCGTAATAGAGGATAAAGCGGAAGATAATGAATGAATGTTTCGCTTCTCATCATGCATAAGGACACCTTATCCCCATGATTTTTTCACCATAACAACGCCCTCTGGTGCGTTATTGCTTTATTGTGTGTTTTTGTGTTCGTCATCCTGTAATCCTTTATACAACATGCTGGTGGTTGAACATCCTCGGTTTGTGGTACTCTTTCGTTGCTTAGCGTTTAGCTGTTCCATTAAAGCAGATGAAAGCGTTCTACAGCCATTTGCATTCACGGATATGCATCACTAAGAATAAGGACCAGTAAAAAGTGTATCTTAGACATTTACTGTACGCGAAACTGTGACTAAGTACAATAGACACAAATGATCATCCACCGTTCCCAGTAAGAAGGGCCCTGTGAAGTGGCACTAATGCGGCATTAGCTTGCCGTTATGCTAATCAGTATGAAAAAGACCTTCCTCCCATCATTACCTTTTGGACCACTAACTGTGGTAGTATTATTTTATTTCCAATTCACTATCGTAATGCAATCCAAAGGGCAAGTCAGCATTTCATTGCTTTGTTTTTCCTTTTCTTTTTAAACACAGTGAGGCAGGATATATCTTTTAAGTTGCACAGCATATTTGCTCTGACATATAGAAATCCAAGTGATGGAGTAGATGCTAAGTCCTTTTCATTTTCGATGGCTCAATGTCAAATTCAGAGTACATGGCTGGTAGCAAACAACATGGATTTCTAGGGGGACTTTGAAATGAGCATGTAGAAATATACAGCCATATATCAAAATAAATGTGAAATTTAAGTGAGTTTGAATCCAAGCAGGGAACCGGAGCGCTGCGACCGCTCTGACGATGTTATACTTGTTAGCACTGCCTCCACACTGAGCCTTAGTCCTCACAAGGTTCTGTTCTTATAATACATAACAACCACAAGAAAGCATTTTCTTCTCACAATCGCTGTGTTCAAGGGGCGGCACGGTGGCTTAGTGGTTGGCACGTTCGCCTCTCAGCACTAGGGATTCCCGGTTTGAATCCCCATCTGGGTGTAGTTTCCATGTTTTCCCCGTGTCCGTGTGGGTTTCCTCCGGGTTCTCCGGTTTCCTCCCACAGTCCAAAAACAAGTATCAATTCAATTGAGTTCTCCAAATTGCCCCATATAGAGAGTGTCTGTGTGAGTAAGTAAATGTGTGCCCAGCGATAGATTGGCGTCCTGTCCTGGGTGTATCTGCCCAGCGCCCGAAACGTTCTCCCCTGGATGGGCATGGGGAACCCCCACCGCGACTCTAGTAGAGGATAAAGCAGGAGATAATGAATGAATGAATGAATGAATGAGTCGCTGTGGGAGATTAGACTTTGCGCCTGGCAATTCCACCTCACCGAGAAGCTTATTCTCACTCCGTGGTGTTCAGAACTGCAAAATGGTGTGGGGGGGGGGGGGGTGCAGCATCAAATAACAATCAGGTTTGATGAATTTATAGTATAGTTGGCATTCTGCATAACTTGTGACTTATAATGTTCTCATTTGTAAGTCGCTTTGGATAAAAGCATCTGCTAAATGACTAAATGTAAGTGTAAATGTAACAGGGCGCCAATCTATCACTGGGCACACTCACTCACATAACACACTCTATATGGGGCAATTTAGAGAATTCTATTGACCTTGAGCCATGTTTTTTGGACTGTGGTAGGAAACCGGAGGAAACCCACGTGCATGAACATGCAAACTCCACCCAGATTGGGAATCCCTAGTGTTGTATAATATATATATATATATATATATATAGAATAAAAATAATAAAACAGAAATAAACATTCATATAAAGCAAGTGTGAGGAAACAAATGGCAGGCGTAAAGAGCTAGAGTACCTCATATCCAGGATATTAAGTGAGGGGAATACAGGAAGCAAGCTTATTCATTAAAGTTCTTGTTAGGCGCTATATTTGATTTGCTTTGTAATGTATTTTTTTTTTTAGTCCTCAAAGGTTTTTACAACGACAATGATTTCGAAAGGCCAAAAATGTCTTTCTTCCTCTGTTTTTCAGAATGTATGCAGCATGGAGGACTAGGAATCAATTTGAAGTGTGTTTTAGGAACTGCACGGACACTCAGAAGTGCCGATTAACATGAAAAATGTTCAAAAAGAATCCGTTTTAGCTGAAAATCCATTTATACTCACATCGAACAAGTCAAATAAGACTAATTAATGGACACAGGTATTAATAATTATCAAGGGAAGAATTTGGGACAGTAGAATAGAAAGTGTGGAACTGCTGAAAATGAAGCCTAGTAGTAGAATCCTTAAATATTAGAATGTTTTTTAAAGCGCTGCTGTTTTCTAAAATAGCCACAAAACTATGACTATGACTAGTCAACAACAACAGAACAGCTTATGTATGACCCTGCGTTTTGTAAACTACAATCAACTAGTTATAATAGAATTAATTACTTAATACAGAAGGATGTCCAACCATCCATCCATTACTCTCCGCTTTGTCCTCTATTAGGGTCGCGGTGGGGTTCCCCATGTCCATCCCGGGGAGAATGTTTCGGGCACTGGGGAGATACACCCAGGACAGGGTGCCAATCCATCGCTGGAAACACACTCACTCACACAGACACACTCTATATGGGGCAATTTGGAAAATTCAATTGACCTGGGTCCATGTTTTTTTTTGGACTGTGGGAGGAAACCGAGGGTGGCACGGTGGCTTAGTGGTTTAGCACGTTCGCCTCTCAGCTCTAGGGATTCCCGTTTCGAATCCCCATCTGGGTGGAGTTTTCATGTTCTCCCCGTGTTTGCGTGGGTTTCCTCTGGATTCTCCGGTTTACTCCCACAGTCCAAAAACATGGATCAAGTCAATTGAGTTCTCCAAATTGCCCTATATAGAGTGTGTATGTCTGTGTGAGTGTGTGTCCAGTAATAGACTGGCGCCCTGTCCTGGGTGTATCTGCCCAGCGCCCGAGATGTTCTCCCCTGAATGGGTATGTGGAACCCCCCCACCCCCCCGCGACCCTAATATAAGATGAAGTGGAAGATAATGGATTGATGGATGGGAGGAAACCGAAGAACCCGGAGGAAACCCACGCGGACATGGGGAGAACATGGAAATTCCACCCGGATTGGGATGCGAACCGGGAAACCCTTGTGCTGAGAGGCGGTCGTACTAAACCACTAAACCACCGTGCCGCCCTACAAATGCATGTGTTCGTTAAATTTTCACAGTAAGTCTACAGCGAGCTCTAGTCGGCTGTCCACATGCGTACTGTAAATGTCAACACAGTGCCTATGCTGAATAAATAAATTTGCTCATGAATCAAGCTCTTTAACCAGCAAATTAAAACTCATTTATCATATCAATGACATGATGGGTGAAAGATCAGACATGTGAGCAGCACGACTGAGCAAATGAACCTGCTTTTCTGGATGACATGACGTGATTAATAAGCAAAGGATGAGGTCTCGTTTAGATCAACATTGCCAATTAACTGAAAAACAGGTACTCCGGTAATTATACGTTCAACCAAGGAGATCCGGCATCTAAGCATTGTTATTTTCTATTATTAACTTTCATTCAAGTGAAATAAGCATGAGGCAGAATCTCTTTAGAACTGAGAAACGTAAGAGCTGTGATTACGAATGCTGCCCCCTCAACAAAACACCAAATGCATTTCAGTTTCATTGGACTGGCTTTACATTTGATAAATACGTACCATATGGTGATTTCAACAAACTTAACCACCGCATACAATACATTTTCCTAACTATAGTTGCATTTAGGCGGCACGGTGGCTTAGTGTTTAGCATGTTCTTCTCTCAGCACTAGGGATTCCCGGTTTGAATCCCAATCTTGGTGGAGTTCCCATGTTCTCCCCGTGTCCACATGGGTTTCCTACGGGTTCCCTGGTTTCCTCCCACAGTCCAAAAACATGGATCAAGGTCAATTGAGTTCTTACCAAATGCATTTCCCAGGACAGGACGCCAATCTATCACTGCGCACACACTCACACAGACACACTCTATATGGGGCACTCTCAGCACTAGGGATTCCCGGTTTGAATCCCAATCTTGGTGGAGTTCCCATGTTTCCCCGTGTCCACATGGGTTTCCTCCGGGTTCTCCGGTTTTCTCCCACAGTCCAAAAACATGGATCAATGTCAATTGAGTTCTCCATATTGCCCCATATAGAGTGTGTATGCGTGTGTGTGCGTGAGTGTGTGTCCAGTGATAGATTGGCCTCCTGTCCTGGGTGTATCTGCCCAGTGCCTGAGACGTTCTCCCCTGGATGGGCATGGGGAACCCCCCCCCGCGACCCAAATAGAGGGTAAAGGGGATGATAATGGATGGATGGATAGTTGCAGTGAATATTGTCATTCTGGAACATGTTTGTGGTATCAAGTGGGAAAAAATGTCTACTGATGGAATATAACTGAACATCCATCCATCCATTATCTTCCGCTTCATCCTCTATTAGGGTTGCGGAGGGGAATTGTGTGGGAATTGGGATTCTTACCTGGAATCCACAGTGGAATATATATATATATATATATATATATATATATATATCCATCCATACACCATATACATTCATTCATTCATTCATTCATTCATTCATTATCTCCCTCTCTAGTAGGGTCGCGGTGGGGTTCCCCATGCCCATCCAGGGGAGAACGTCACGGGCGCTGGGCAGATAGACCCAGGACAGGGCGCCAATCCATCGCTGGGCACACACTCACACACACACACTCTATATGGGGCAATTTGGAGAATTCAATTGACTTGATCCATGTTTATAGACTGTGGGAGGAAACCGGAGAACCCGGAGTAAACCCACGCGGACACGGGGAGAACATTGAAACTCCACCCAGATAGGGATTCGAACCGGGATTCCCTAGCGCTGAGAGGCGAATGTGCTAACCACTAAGCCACCGTGCCACCCATACACACACATATATATATATATATATATATATATATATATATATATATATATATATATATATATATATATATATATATATATATATATATATATATATATATATATATATATATATATATATCCATACACCATATACATTTAAAACTAAATATATATTTATAAAAGTCTAAAATTCACTTACGTGGTATTGAAGGATGGTTGGATCAATGTTGCTGGGTGGCATGGTGGTGCAGCTCGTAGCACTTCCCCTCATAGCAGTTTGATTGTCAGTAGGAGTGTGGTGTCTGCATGTCCTCCCTGTGCCTCTGTGGGTTTTCTCAGGGGCCTCTGTTGTTCTGTCAAATCTGCAGACATGTAAATATGTAAACTGGAGACACAAAATTATAGCCATTAAAATACCTTGGAGACACTTGATCCTACCAAAAACGGGCACCGCCTACATTCCGAAGGCAGCATCCTGTGTGTGCTGATGACATTGCAACG
Source organism: Corydoras maculifer (assembly GCA_019802435.1). Lineage (NCBI taxonomy): Eukaryota > Metazoa > Chordata > Actinopteri > Siluriformes > Callichthyidae > Corydoras > Corydoras maculifer. The sequence continues at coordinate 1,203,585 of JAFMOD010000138.1, read as the reverse complement.
CAAACATTGCAACAATAAATGAGCCACTGCATCTATTTTTACATCTGCAAGGTGGAGCTTTAGGATTAATGCATAACAAAGTGCACAGTAAGTACAGCCGTGCATGTCATTATTTTTTATTAATGATGTTTTTTAGAATGCTCATCTTTAACTGTAATCCCCGTACTCAGACCGTCACATCGGTTTGAGCCGTTACGGTTTTCAGCTGAACAAATTTAGGACCACGGACAGCTCCAGCATTCTGTGTTCACAGACAATCTGTTGCGGCCCAAGCCTGCCATGTCAAACATATTGGATCCTCATTAATAAACATGAGGTTCAAACATTTTGATTTGATATGTGGATGCAGAAAGAGTTGGTGATAATTACTGGCAACTGATTTCACATGATCATCGCTCGTTTGGCACCTCCATCAGGCACTTGGCTAAACAAACTCATCAACATTACAGACTGGGGAGGTTGAGCAAATGTTCTTATGATGGCTGTTTAGATGCACGCTCGCTCCAGTGGCCATGCCAACGTGCCACGATGTCTGACTAAAGCACACCGATGTGGTGGGTTTAAAATAAACCAATTTAATTTTAGAACCCATTCTGAACTGAAAAACACTGAAATGATGGTGTGTTATCTGTAACCAATACTTATTGAGATGCTGGTATTTTACAACATATTAAGAGGCACATTTTTAAAGGACAATTTGATTGGCTTTATAGATTTTATAATTTCGCAAATTACACAAATTAAACATTCGTTCATTCATTATCTTCCACTTTATCCTCTATTAGGGTCGCGGTGGGGTTTTCCATGCCCATCCAGGGGAGAACGTTTCGGGCGCTGGGCAGATACACCCAGGACAGTGCGTCTATTGCTGGGCACACACTCACTCACACAGATACACACAAACACATATGGGGGCAAACATCTATATGGGGCAATTCGGAGAACTTAATTGACTTGATCCATGTTTTTGGATTGTGGGAGGAAACCGGAGAACCCGGAGGAAACCCACGCGGACACAGGGAGAACATGGAAACTCCACCCAGATGGGGACTCGAACCGGGAATCCCTAGAGCTGAGAGGAGAACATGCTAAACCACTAAGCCACCGTGCCACCCAAATTAAACATAAAGAAAATAAATGCAGGTGTTTTATTTTTTAATCCTGTGTCCAGGGGTGTATAAAAATATATATAAATTCATGTAATATGGACATTTGAAGGCTTCCAACCTTGATAGAACAGTTTAGAAAGGGTCCTTCTCTATTTCAGGATGATTGTGTACAAAGCAATACAGATGAAGACATGACTGTTGGGTTTGGGGTCGAGGACCTTGACCGGCCCACACAGAAACCTGGACCTCAACCTCAATCAACATCACCGGGATGAACTAGTAGGGAGATTTTACGACAAAGCCCCCTTCTGAAAATCAATGTCTGGTCTCACAAAAATTCTAAACCAATTGTGTAAAAATTCAAACAAAAACCCCTGAAGTCTTGTAAAAAGCCTTTCCAAAAGAGTGGACATTGTTATAGCGGTAATGGGGGACCGACTTAAAATAGCACGTCATAAAATCTGCAGTTGTAAAATGTCCCATTATTGTCCGGTGTAATTATAAAGAGCCATGACATACTTGTGCACCAGGTTGCGACTGTGGGAGAGTTATGATCAAATGTAAGCAATGTCACTGACCCGGTTAGGGGCCTTACACACACACAATTTACCGTTGCATAGAGTGAGGACTGGTCCAAGGGGATGTTTCTAACACTGCAAATACAGTAACTGATCAAAACATTGAAACTTCTGATGCTAAATAGGGAGTGGAATGTGATTCTTAATGTATTCGTAACATGCAACAATCAGTTATCAGTGTAATCAGTGCACATACAGTAAAGCATGCACAAGCTACTAAATACGTATCTATGAATAAAAATAACATCACATTCAGTGTATGTACCTTTACAGTCCATCCATCCATTATCTTCCGCTGTATCCTCCACTAGGGCCGGGGGGGGGGGGGGCAGAACATTTCAAGCGTTGGGCAGAAACACCAAGGATAGGGCGCCAATCTATCGCTGGGCACACACTCACTCACACACACACACACACACACACACGCACACAAGATGGGGCAATTTGGAGCATTTAATTGACCTTGAGCCATGTTTTTGGACTGCGGGAGAAAACTGGAGAATCCGGAGGAAACCCACACCCCAAACAGGACGCCGATCTATCACTGGGCATACACTTACTCACACAGACACACTCACACTTTATATGGGGCAATTTGGAGAATTCAATTGACCTTGAGCCATGTTTTTGGACTGTGGGAGGAAACCGGAGAACCCGGAAACCCACGCGGACACGGGGAGAACATGCAAACTCCACCCAGATTGGGATTCGAACCGGGAATCCCTAGTGTTGTATAATATATATATATAGAACATTTCAGGTGCTGGGCAGATACACCAAGGACAGGGCGCCAATCTATCGCTGGACACACACACACACTCCCTCACACAGACACACTCTATATGGGGCAATTTGCAGAATTCAATTGACCTTGAGCCATGTTTTTGTACTGTGGGAGAAAACCGGAGAACCCGGAGGAAAACCACGCGGACACGGGGAGAACTTGGAAACTCCACCCAGATTGGGATTTGAACCGGGTATCCTAAGTACTGAAAGGAGAACATGCCAACCACTAAGCCACCGTGCCGCTACCTTTATAGTTATTTTACTAAAATATGTACCTGCTTAAAAGATGGTACGACCTACAGGATGTAGCTGCTAATGAAATGCATACATTATAACTGAAACATTTAAGAATTCTGATTAAAACCGATAGCATGACTTGTGTTTAGGTTTATACAGTGGGTTGCAAAAGTATTCATACCCCTTGAACTTTGCCATATTTTGTCACATTACAACCACAAACATAAATATATTTCACTGAAATTTAATGTGAAAGACCAACACAAAGTGGTATACAATTGTGAAGTGGAATGAAAGTTATACATGAATCAACAATTTTTTTACAAATAAAAAACTGAAAAGTGCGATGTGCAAAATTATTCAGCCCCCTTTTCCCTGAGTGCAACCAATTCCCCCCCCCCCCCCCCCCCCCCCCCCCCCCCCCCCCCCCCCCCCCCCCCCCCCCCCCCCCCCCCCCCCCCCCCCCCCCCCCCCCCCCCCCCCCCCCCCCCGTTTCAGTCGTTACAACAGTGCCATACAAAACAGCAGGAAAGCCCGTCCCTGCAGTGTCCGCAGTTTCTGTGCACTTTCGTGCTCCTCAACTTATATAAAATATCAGTGGGTTTAATTTATGCACCTTCACACCTACATGTTAAGTTCCCGTTTAGGAGCGTTCATTTATTTTAGCTAGTGGCAGATTTAGCACTCCTTTATAAAAGCTGTCGATTTTCCAATAATTGTTGAATTAGTATGTAAATATATGGACATACTAATGAAGGTTTTAAGTGGAGGAGAATCCCCTCATGTACCGATCCAGCTCAACTTAATAAGAGACATAAGCAGGGTCTTACAGACCTATAGCTACTGGTGGCCTATTACTCACTGCTGGATTATTACAATTATATTGCTTTAAGAAGTAATTTACTGAAATGTGAACATAATGTGAGAATATGGTCGTAGACAAAACAAATATACTGTACCTGTACAATTACATTTTATTAATATCACTAATTTTGCATTTTATTCAATTCCATGCATTGCCTGGCCACTTTATTAGGTACATATCTTTCTATGCTAAATGTCTAAAAGTTTTAATTACTTACAGTAGAACATATCTGTGTCATGACATTCATTATCTTCCGCTTTATCCTCTATTAGGGTCGCGCAGGGGTTTCCCATGCCCATCCAGGGGAGAACGTTTCGGGCGCTGGGCAGATACACCCAGGACAGTCTGCCAATCTATCACTGGGCACACACTCACTCACATGGACACACTCTATATGGGGCAATTTTCGAGAATTCAATTGACCTTGATCCATGTTTTTGGACTGTGGGAGGAAACCGGAGAACCTGGAGGAAATCCACGTGGACACGGGGAGAACATGTGTACTCCACCCAGATTGGGATACGAACCGGGAATCTCTAGCGCTAAGAGGAGACCATCCCAATCACTGAGCCACCGTGCCACCACTGTACGAGCAAATTAATGAAATATTCTAATAATAATATGGAAGAGAAATATTTTCTTAATTTAATAATGCAATTTAAAACATTAATATCTAAAACCATATATATATATATATATATATATATATTAATGTATATATTATTATTTCTTTTCCCCACAAATTTCCCTTTGGGATCAATAAAGAATCTACCTATCTATCTAAAGTCATTTTAATGCGTGCTTAATTGATGATAATTGCAAAAGTCCATCTACCTCAGAAATGAAAGCTCGCCGTGACTTAATTGAGTAACATTACCTTATCGAGGGATTTGCTGAATGATGATCTGTAGAAACCTGGCTCTTTTGGAAACTTGACTGCAGAGGAGGAACCAGCTGTTCGCCATTTGTCTTTGTACGGTCAATGAACCAGTATTCAACACGCAGCTGCTCCTGAGCATCCTACTTATTAAGCACATCTGTTACATTTTGGACTCTGGGTGGTACTTATCAAGCCATCAGAACTTTTATAGCATGACTTAAAAAAAAAAAAAAAGTTTTATTCCCTTTGTCTTTTTACTATCGTTCTCTATATATTTGTTATTACATGCCAACATGCCGTTATGGGAAGATTCACTGACGTGATAAATAAAGTGAAAAATGACAACAGGTCCACATTCGTCAAATGACTCCTGTCAGGAAACCTCCTCAAATGAGGCAGGGACATGCAGCTCTTCTTATAACGTTGATAATTTATGTCACATATCTATAATAATCTGTCACTTTTGTCCTTGAGCAAGCCCTAGCCAGTCCTCCAAGCCTGAGCAGTCCCACCCTCACCACGCCCACCCTCATGCTGCTCTGATTTGGTTTGATACCCTCTCCTTCATATTTTCGGCGTGTATTTGCTGGAACTAATCGGTATTAGAGGCACCATCTTTGTCCTTTAGACTTTGTTGGGTCACCTGAACTGTATCTGTATAAATAACAGCTAAAAATATAGTTTTGCTCTAAGGACGAGTGAAAGTAGAGACTAAAGACATGACTCCACAAAAATTAAGTTCCAAAACCTTCATATATAATCTATCATTAACTGGCTTTAACATTATGCTTGCTGACAGATCCTTGGAGACAGGTATGCAAATGGTTTGACATTTCCATAAATTTACATTTATGAAAAACCTACAAGGACATGAAAAGGCATTGTGTCTTCATCCCGACTGTATAAAAGCACAATCTACCACAAATAAGCGGTGCATGGATGCACATGTTCCTGAGACATAACGCTCTACTTATAAATAAATACAACTTTTGTCAATCTACACCCCAGCTAAGGACATATGAAGTTTATTAACGCTCAGCGAGCAATCCTGTCGGAGTCTGCCATCCAAACTAGTGTCTAAATATAAATTTACTGATTGCAGTTGCAGTTATAAATGTGGGAACTTTGTTTTTAACTTCTTTATATGCACAGGCTGTGCTTTGGAGTCCTCTATACGGTTTACCCTGATTAGATTAAAACCTAAATGCCAATCTAGGGTAATTTTCTACTCAGGTGATTTTTTTTTTTTTTTTTTGCGCATCCCTCAGGAATAAAACTCATTTGAATGTCATAGCTTATTAACATGGACTATTTATAAGTGCGAGTTATTAGGAAACATCATAAGTATCATCACAGTGTATTTGGATATTGAGGAAAATTCTACGACTCCGAGATCTTTTGTGAGGACACTCTGAAGCTGTGCTTCATCCATCGATCTCGATTATTTTACTGCTAAGTCTGCATGCTCTGAAATAAGTCAGGAGGGTGAAAATTATTATCAAGAATACATCCATCCATTATCTTCTGCTTTATCCTCTATTCAATTTTTTATTCCCCATGCCCATCCAGGGGAGAACGTCTCGGTCGCTGGGCAGATACACCCAGGACAGGACACCAATATATCAATGGACACACTCACTCACACAGACACACTCACACTCTATATGGGGCAATTTGGAGAATTAAATTACCTTGATCCATGTTTTTGAACTGTGGGAGGAAACCTGAGAACCCGGAGGAAACCCACACGGACACGGGGAGAACATGGAAACTCCACCCAGATGGGGATTCGAACCGGGAATCCCTAGTGCTGAGAGGAGAAAATGCTAAACCATTAAGCCACCGTGCCGCCCATCAAGAATACAGTTATTTTAAAATTTAGAATGTTAGTTTGCCTACTTATTTGATCCTTTTATTGGGGTAGGGGCTTTTCTGTTTCTATCTTTTGATCATATGTCTCTTCTTTATCAGTTGATCAGAGTTTGGCAGAGACTGAGATCAGAACAAGCCTCACAACAATAGTCATGGTTTGTTCCTTTAAAATTAATTGATGCTTCAGAATCAAAACCAACTAATCTGTTGCAAAGTCACGACTGTGTCGAGTGAATATTCTGTTTCTTATGCATCTGTTCTTCTTTTCCGAGGCAAAAGCCAGCGACTTACACTAATGAGGGGGGATTAGTTTCTCACTCCAACCCAAAGTCAAAGTCTTAAACTGGGTTTGCAATGTGTGATGACCTGTTTTTTTTTTCTGTAAAAGGCCAAATTGTGAATCATATACGAACGGCAACAGCATGAAGTCTGGTGGATGTAGAACGCACAGTGTGGCGCATTCGGCTGTGTTTGATTAAGTGCCTCTGTGACCAAAGATGACCAACTTTTGAGGCCTTGGAGCATTCGAAGATTTGGATTAACAACAGAGCTCTGTGACAGCTTATACAAACCACTGGTTTAAAAGGGCTTTCATTTCAAGGACTGACAACTAATAACACATACCAACACTGTCAACTTCAAACTTCTCAAGCCATAACCCTGCCACGATCGTTCTAAAGGCGTATTTGATTCCATGTTCTGCTTGAACATACAAGCATTTATCACATGTCTATCATCAGAACATCTTAATTATTTAATCTGACTTCAAAACTCATCATATTGCAGCCACGTCGGTCTGACATCCACAGAGATTTTAATCAACTCATCGACTCATCATTTAATCAACTGAAATCAACTCGTACAGTCTGACATCTAACACTCATGTACAACCACCGAAATATCACGGTGTTTGCCAAAATTTAATGACTGGCCAGAGCCAATTAATGTATTGTTAATTTAACAGTCTTGGTTTTCAAGTAAACACTTAATATTGTTGTCCAATACTTTTAACAAACCCCCCTCCCCCCCAGTCCTCTAGATATTGAGGAAAGTAGGGTCGCGGGGGGGTTTCCCATGCCCATCCAGGGGAGAAGGTTTCGGGCGCTGGGCAGATACACCCAGGACAGGGCACCAATCTATCACTGGGCACACACTCACTCACACAGACACACTCTATATGGGGCAATATGGAGAATTCACTTGACCTTGATCCATGTTTTTTGGACTGTGGGAGGAAACCGGAGAACCCAGAGGAAACCCACGCGGACACGGGGAGAACATGGAAACTCCACCCAGATTAGGATTCAAACCGGGAATCCCTAGCGCTGAGAGGAGAACATGCTAAACCACTAAGCCACCGTGCTGCCCCAATGTTCATAAAAACCTAAATAATTAAATGTAAACTTCTGCTGACATACACTATACAGACAGAAGTATTGGAACAGCTACTCATTACACTTTCAGGAGCTTTGGTAGCATCCATCACCTTTTTCAGGGATACTTTCTACAAGATTTTTTAGTGAGAATTTATCCAGAAGGCAATTTTTTTAGATGCTGATGTTGGAATAAAAAAAAAAGAGACCTGGTTCCGAATCTGCATCCTTAATAGAGTTGTTGAGGTCAGGGCTATGTGTTCAGTCTCATTTAGGTTCTCTAACTCCAAACATACCCAGCTGTGTCCTAATAGAACTTGTTCCATGCACTGGGGAACAGAAAAAAAGCATACAGTTGTCCAGATTGCATAGATTTTTAACATCTGTGTGGCAAAAAGACTAAATAATGCACTCAAAATCAATGTCTTATTGTTTTCATACATATAGTTTGTTTTAGCTTTGGGTGGATGTTGCAAAAACTGCAGGAATAGTTTTTTCATTGTGTTTTTTTGACAGAATAGCTAAACACTCCCTCTGCTGGATGAAATCCATGCAATACCTCAAGTGCTATAGAATAAAAACGTAATAATATTATTAATAATTCAAACATTTAGATATCAATCTGCAGCAAACTTAGTGGTGTGCACGTTCATCAGATGCACAGTGCATTTATATTCTCTCGAATGACTTGCCCAAACTTAAAATAAAACTTAAAAAAGCACCAAGAAATAAGCTGAATGTGCTTTTTCAACAATTCCAGCAGCACACCTCCGGAACAGTGTGTTCACATGCAGCTGAGCACACTGTTATAAATATAATAATCAGTCGGATGCTGAGGCAACACTAACGGATGTGCAGAGGAGGGTCTGCACCAGCATACACAAGCATCATCTGTCTGTGCAACATCAATTTGGAATAATTAATCATAGGAACCTTGGCGTCATCAGAGCCTAAATGCTACAGAATAAGGGACCGCCGAGATATCAGCAAACACCACCTTCACTTCCATTCAAACATTTGATTTAAATATGCAAATATAACTATAGACAGCCAGTGAGAACCTTAAAAAGTTTTTGAATTTCCCCATTGTGTGATTAATAATGTATATCAATAATATTTTAGTGAGTAATGCGTTTCGATCTGTTAATAAATCATCAGATGAAGATAACGCTCTAAATATCTAAACCTCGGCTTTAATGTTCAGATAAATGAAGGATATTGTTTATGATTTAAAGCTCTATACACAGTCGTTTTTCACAGTTAACAGAGCTGATGTTTGAAATCAGTGGTGAGACCCGTTGGTTTAAACTTGCTAATGTTAATAAAGCTGTTCATCAGGCATAAGCGTGGGAATGAGCACTAGATCACTGAGCAGAGCTGTGCAATACAATTATGAAGAAGTCTCATTTTCATGCTACAGTTGTCTTTTTAACACAAAGCCAATCATGGGAAATATTAAAGTTTCCCGTGTTTAATTTTACTTATCACACTGGCATTCAAAAGCCTGAGCCATTTTCGGCAGCAGAGGCTTTTAGTGTGGAGTTCTGACATGCTAAATGTACCGTTTACATGAGAGTTGATTTGGCCCTATACATACATACATATATATATATATATATACATACATATATATATATATATATATATATATATATATATATATATATATACACACACACACACATATGTATATATATATATATATATATACATATATATATATGTATATATATATACACACACATACATGTACACACACATATACATATCTGGGTGGAGTTTGCATGTTCTCCCCGTGTCCGCTTGGGTTTCCTCCGGGTTCTTCAGTTTCCTCCCACAGTCCAAAGACATGGATCAAGGTGAATTAAATTCTCCAAATTGCACCATAGAGTGTGTGTGTGTGTGTGTGTGAGCCCAGCAATAGGTTGGCACCCTGTCCTGGGTGTATCTGCCCAGCGCCCGATACGTTCTCCCCTGGATGGGCATGGAGAACATGGAGAACCTAGTTGAGGATAAAGCCGAAGATATTGGATGGATGGATGGATGAATGGATGGATGGAACATACATTTGTCATTATTTTCCATCTTACCCTGTCCTTTTCCTCATTGCCCCAACCACCTGCATGTCCTCGCTCACCATATCTATGAACTACTCATGCCGGCATTTTAGACAACTGCTGCTATATATGCTGCAATATTTATGGTAACAGTTTGTTTCCCTACCGTTTCTGTTTCAGCATGACTCCACCCCAGAGCACAAAACAAGTTGGTAGAGTAAAAGTAAGTATGCTGTGGAAAAACTTGTTCACAAAAAGCCCTGACCTCTGTAAATAAACACATTTGGGATGAACTCAGCCCTCTTGTACAACACCAGGGTCTGATTTATTTAACACTCCTCAGTATGCAGAAAAACGACACCCAAACACCCAGCAAATTCATCAAGAAAGATCTTTAAATCAAAGATGTTCTATCTGACCATCAGATCACAACGTGAAAAGAACAACAGATAAACTACAGCCCGCTACAGGGTGTATTAACTGAGGATGTAAAACGGATGATATGGACTGTACAGTATGTGATAACTGGTAGGACAATCTTTTTGTGTCATGTCTTTGCTGCTGATTAGATTTGCACCTTGGTGAGAAGGCAATTTAGACGATTTGGGATTACTCGAACGCCTGGCTGTCTTCATACCAAAGCCTCTTTAAGCCCTGTGATTGTTGATTTTCTGTGCTTTGCATCATTTTGCCACATTATCCAAGTTCTATTAAGCTTCAGGTGACAGACTGCGACACAGACTTGGTGGTTTTTTTTTTTTTTTTGGTCAAATCTGTTGATACAATTTAAAAATCTTTGCTTATTTTCTTCGGGCTCTGCATATCTCAGGAAAGCAAAACAGCCTTAAACCACCATGCTGCCTGCCAACAACACAACTTTAAGTGAGGATTTTATATTGGTACCAAGCAAACATTTGGAAATACCAATATAATGATAGTTAAGCTCTGCTTTGAATTCAGGAGCAAAAATTTAGAACAATGGAAGACAAGGCTGAAACACATGCACACATCCATCCATCCATCCATCCATCAATTATCTTCCCCTTTGTCCTGTACTAGGGTCCAGGGGAGAACGTTTCGGGTACTGGGCAGATACACTCAAGACAGGGCTCCAATCTATCGCTGGGCACACACTCACTTACACAGACACACTCTATATGGGGCAATTTTGGAGTATTCAATCGACCTTCATTCATTCATTATCTTCCGCTTCATCCTATATTAGGGTCGCGGGAGGTTCCCTATGCCCATCCATGAGAGAACGTTTCGGGCGCTGGGCAGATACACCCAGGACAGGACGCCAATCTATCACTGGGCACACACTCACTCACACAAACACACTCTATATGGGGCAATTTGGAGAACTCAATAGATTTGATCCATGTTTTTGGACTGTGGGAGGAAACCGGAGAACCCGGAGGAAACCCACGTGGACATGGAGTGAACATGGAAACTCCACACAGATTGGCAATCGAGACAAATGCACACACATTAACACACACATTATATATAGAGAGAGATGCAAGAGATAGAGATACAAGAGATGCAATTAGGGCAATTACACATGATAATTGTTCTATTGGCAAATAAAGGAGCTCCACTTCAACATTTAGAAGTTACTGCGCTATAAGGTATGTATTGGTGATTTTTCTTTTTCACATTCATTCATTCATTATCTTCCTCTTTATCCTCTATTAGGGTCACGGTGGGGTTCCCCATGCCCATCCAGGGGAGAACGTTTCGGGTGCTGGGCAGATACACCCAGGACAGGGCGCCAATCCATCGCTGGGCACACACTGACTCACACACACACTCTATATGGGGCAATTTGGAGAACTCAATTGACTTGATCCATGTTTTTGGACTGTGGGAGGAAACCAGAGAACCCGGAGGAAACTCACGCCGACACAGGGAGAACATGGAAACTCCACCCAGATGGGGATTCGAACCGGGATTCCCTAGTGCTGAGAGGCGAATGTGCTAACCACTAAGCCACCGTGCCACCCCTTTTTCACATTCAATACCTAAAAAAATGATAACAGGAAACTATACAATAAAACACAAACAAAAAAAATTGTGTTTCTCCTTTTTGCAGCTTTCCCAAACACTTAATAAATGTCTTGATTGGACAATTTGAGAAACAATATAAACATGTATTCAATAAGGTAGACATTTTTCAGATCCTGTGCCCATATAATTGTTTTGTGCAGTATGTTAATAGTGAATTTTACAGCTGAGAAAGCTCCCTGATTGAGGCCGAGGAAAAAGAAGTTGTTAAAAACATAAGGTAGTTTTTGTACTTGGTTTCTCGCCTGAGACTAAATCGTCCCACATCCCAGAGTGCACAAGAAAGAAAGTCCTTCACCTTTCAGAAGAGGTGGCGTTGGTAATTATGAGAGGGATGTGTATGATGGGGAATGGGATTTTCTGCATTCTTATGGGTTATTATGCCTCTCAGAGGACTCGTCTAGGTTATTACACTGGTCCTTTTCCTGGGGATATGAGTACATAATATGCAAGTTTGGATTTTTATCTTGGCTTTAGTACCTCGGCTAACAGGAAAAAGAGCAGTAAATCATTCTCAAAATATATTGGGGAACATCTGCCGGTTTGTCATAAAAGAGACATGTATAGGACTCATTAAAGTTAGTCCTGTACGTGCTGCACTGCCTTCATGTCGGATCGTTTGGATCCATTCACTTTCAGTAAAACATTTTCAGAATCATTTTTTACAATTAGATTATTAGAGTCACGAACAGCAATTCACACACAGAGTATCTGTCAAACATGTGGACACGCCCCCTTCTTGCTTCATCACTGTGTCCTCCACTTATCATATAGATGGACTTTGTAGTTCTATAATTACAGACTGTAGTCCATCTGTGTTCTTTGTTGTTGGTTCTTTGTTCTCTATTGGTCAGGTGTAATTTGGGTGGTGGATTGTTGATGGTCAGTTCTGCAGTGACACTGATGTGGTGGGGGGGGGATAGTGCAGCAGTGCTGCTGTAGTTTAATTTCTCCACCTCAGTCACACTGCTGGGATAGGAATAATGCCCCCACCCAATAACCCCTGCTCTGTGGTGGTACTATTGGGGTTCTGACCATTAGAACAGAGAACACAGTATGTACTGTAGAACACACACAGATGGACTACAGAGTGGAATTGGAGAACTACAAAGTTCATCTTTATAGTTAATTTAATATATAGTAACGGTCTAAAGTTAGGCCACGCCTCCTTTTTTGCTCCATTCTCCATTTCCTCCACTTACCATATAGATGGAGTTTGTAGTTTTATAATTCCAGACTGAAGTCCATCTGTGTTCTTTGTTGTTGGTTCTCTGTTCTCTATTGGTCAGGTGTAATTTGGGTGGTGGATTGTTGATGGTCAGTTCTGCAGTGACACTGATGTGGTGAGGGGGGGGGGGGTTAGTGCAGCAGTGCTTCTGTATTTTTATTTCTTCACCTCAGTGACACTGCTGGGATAGGAATAATGCACCCACCCAATAACCCCTGCTCTGTGGTGGTACTATTGGGGTTCTGACCATTAGAACAGAGTACACAGTATGTACTGAAGAACACACACAGATGGACTACAGAGTGGAATTGGAGAACTACAAAGTCCATCTTTACAGGAAGTGGAACTGAGAACATGGAAAGTATGTGAAGCAGAAAGGAGAGGTGCCCAACTTTTATAAAACCAAAAGTGGTTCAGTAAAAGCCACCATGTTGAAAGGTCCCTCAGTTGCTGTCGGCTCTACATGCTGCGTAATTGATTAGATATGCGCCGTATTGAACGCTTCTGTTTCAGTTTACTGAATAACCTCTCTTCATTTGCCAAAGATTAAATCTTCTCTTGTACTTACTTTCAAGCTTTTTAAGTGTCCTGTAAACTGTGTTTTGGTGGTAATTATACTCCAATGTTATATAAACATGAGTGGAGTCTGATACAGGGTCCCTGGTTTCATCCGTGGCTCTGGTCACTGTCAGCGTGGATGGATGAGTTTATTGTCTTTGTCGAGCAAATCCCTCGTGGTTGAATCAGACAGGATAAATCGTCCTCACATATGTGAAAGTTTATGTTCTGCCCTGTGATGGACTGTTATTCCGCTCATGCCGAGTTGTGAAGTTAATAGCCTTTTCTACTAATAACAACACTGTCACTATTACGTGATAGATAATCCTGCACTGGACAAATTACACACAGAGCAGAGTCCCACATGTCCCATCCTGCTAATCCTGATTTCTTTCTACATTTAGACTAACTGGATTCAAATACTGTGATGGCACAGTATGCGTGTTATGACACTAGTCACTTCAGGCAGACCGACAGGTATGTGCTCATGTAGCATGGCCACCTCTCAGTGCTTGGCATTCACTTTGTATACACCGTGGTACTGCTTATTCCACCTAATGATGTCCTTGATGTGCGGGTGACCTTTAAATCCTAGAGCACAGTGTGACATTGTGTCAGCAGTAATTGCCTTCTGGCAAATGATTCTATGACAGACATATATATTGATCAATTTTACTTTAAATTTTAGATTATTAAATAAATTATATATATATATATATATATATATATATATATATATATATATATATATATATATATATATATTATACACATAATTAATAATTAATATTCTTTAAATACTCATGAAATGTATGCAAAATGTCTTAGTGATGAGATACAAATACCTTAATGGAGGTTTACATTATATGAACATTCAACATTAGTGGTTCACCTCTCAGTCCTTGAGATTCAGGTTTGAATCCCGATCTGGGTGGAGGATGTTCTCCTCGTGTCAGTGTGGGTTTTCACCGAGGTTTCCTCCAGTTTCCTCCCACAGTTCAAAAACATGGACTCAAGGTGAATTGGCGGCTCTAAATTGCCCCTATAAAGTAACTATAAAGTGCTTGTCTGTATGAGTGAGTAAATGTGTGCTCAATTATAGATTAGCACCCTGTGCTGGGTGTAATTGCCCAGGGCCAGAAACATTCTCCCATGGATGGGCATGGAACCTCCTGCACGACCCTGGTATAGGATTAAGCTTAAGATAAGCTGAGCTCTTTTTTTACTCCTATATTGTCTATTTGTCGGCTACAGTGTATTTGCTTTCTCTGTATCTTAGGCTATGGCAATATCTGAAAATATAAATCTGGAAATAATAAAGTGATTGACAGCTGTATAATTCCCAGAGGAAAATTTCGGACAGTGATCTAGCCCAGATCTAAATCCAAACGCCTAATGACATTAATTTAAAAAATTTACTCATAAACTTTTTTTATTTTTCTGTTAATAAGACATAATGTCCTAAGTTCAATTCCCAGACAGGGTAGAAAGGATCCTTTCTGTGGGGAGTTTGCATGTTCTCCCAATGTCTAGGTAACTGTTAGTCTATCACAGGATAAATACAAACTACCTGGGTGTTTCCTGGACTTCTGCTTTATGAGCACTGAAATAGTCGCCAGCATCCCCGGCAAACATGAGTGGGATAAACAAATTGAAATCTAAATAAATAGTATTTGTTTTGTAATACATTTGCAAAAGTAAAAGAAATTCATTATTGTCCTTAATTGTAAAATAAATTCATATTAACGCTCTTCTGCCCTGAAATCACTAGACCTAAACGACCATGTAAGTGCTGAGTGTATATTATATACTGAAAATGTAAATTAAATCTGTAATAATGTCACCAAATGAACCGCCTGACTTCTAATTGCTCAATTCATGTAATAATGTCCTTGATGGTTAGCTGACCTTTGAGTCCGGGAGCAGAGGTTGGCGGTGTGTGCAGTAACTGCTGTAATAATGCTTCTATTAATAACCCTCTAGATCCCAAGTTGACGGCAAAATTAGAGTTTCAATTTACTCGTTAAAATAATTTGTTCAGATTGAAATTTGGTTGCAGAGCAGAGATACGGGTCAGTGGTAAGCTAACAGCTAAGGTCTATTCAAATTGACAAACGATGCATGTTTATGTCCTCTGTATTGGTTAGTGTTAAACTAACAGGGCAGGCATAGGCTTGTGGTTAAGGAACCAGCTTTGCGACCTGAGGGTTCCCCATCCCACCCAATTCACTGGCTGAAGTACCCTTGGGCAAAACATCTAAACCCCAATCGTCCCCTGGGCACCGTGTACAGGGCTGTCCACTGCTCTGGGCATGTATGGAGGACAAATGTTAAATGTGGAGGACACACTTCTCTGTGTGTAAGCACTACAGGATAAATTAAACCTTTAAAATAACATTTAACTCCATTGATTTCCATTGAGGGCGGCACGGTGGCTTAGTGGTTAGCACGTTCTCCTCTCAGCACTAAGGATTCCCGGTTCGAATCCCCATCTGGGTGGAGTTTCCGTGTTCTCCCTGTGTCCGCGTGGGTTTCCTCCGGGTTCTCTGGTTTCCTCCCACAGTCTAAAAACATGGATCAAGTCAATTAAGTTCTCTAAATTGCCCCATATAGAGTGTGTATGCGTGCGTGTCTGTCTGTGTATGTGAGTGTGTGCCCAGCGATGGATTGGCGCCCTGTCCTGGGTCTATCTGCCCAGCGCCCGAGACGTTCTTCCCTGGATGGGCATGGGGAACCCCACCGCAACCCAAATAGAGGATACAGCTGGTGATAAAGAACGATTTCCATTGGCAGCTCTTTCAAGAGGCCGTCTGTTGGTGACTACTCACGTCATCCAAAAAAAAAAATAACTTAAAGAAAAATCTTAAAAATATTACATAATCTGCTCACAATTAATTATGCTAAGCATGCTATACAGATACCTGACATTTAGAGAGTCTCTATAAAGGCAAATCTTTCAGTGTGTTTCAAAGTTAAGTCATAATTTTGTTTGTTGTATTAAAATATATTCACAGGATTCAATGCAAAGAATTACCGAAGCTTTCAACTGAGCTTACATGATATTTACATTTACTGTTTATTGTATTTAAATAGATGTGTTGGTAATAATGTGTTGTGTTCATGACATTGACTTTACTTTCAGTGAATTTACTTTAAATACAAATATATAATACAAAGATTTCAAGAGTTCGGTCAAATAATTCAGAAATAAACGTGGGTATGTATTTTTATATGATGATATGAAACATATATAAATAAACTTTTTCTTTCCAGTGGTTTATAAAACTACAGAGATAAAAAAAATGGTGATGTTAAGAAAGATAATAAGTGTTTAAATATACAAAGTTAAAAAGCTATGAACAAGACGACAAGACCAAATATCAACTTGCGGTTCTTAAAAATAAAACTTATTATGATTTCGATTTCTTTATTATTTTTTTATTTGTTATCCTTTTTAGACGCAATATATGACATTTTTAATACCCATTTACTTAGCACTGAAAAATGTTTAATGTGAATTTTTGTCTTGAAGACATTAAAGTTCCTCTAATTGAAGAATCACCCACTAGATTGTGAAATGACATGAGGTGCTTTTACTGCCTAACTGCATTTTGGAAGTCGTAAATGTCTATTTTAATTTATTTTAATTAGTAGGGGAGGGAACTTTCAAAATTACAACACTGCCATCTTGTGTTCATCATTGTCTCTTTCAGAATTAATAAATGAAAATATGAAAATATTGTGGTTGTGTTATTATACGAGTAATGTGTCATATGTTGCACGTTTTGCTTGTGTGTCCGTATTTAACTGTTTTACGTGTGTTATAGTTACATTGCTTCTATATGTGTGTATTTTAATAAAAGTGGGGGAAATGATCCCCTGTGACTTTTGATAATCTGGAAAACTTGTTTAATTTCTCAGTTAATAGTCTGTACATTTTAAAATCAAAGTACCAGTGTTCTTCAATTTTGGTGTCTGATTTACTGTATAATGCTGTATACTGACTATGGTGAGGTGGTCTAAAGATAGTACTTACAGTTTGGACACGTCTGCCAAACTATAAAGTTTTTTTTATTTTTTTTTTATGGCGTTTGTTTTTTCTAATTGAAATGTGAAGATTAAAGGTGAAAAACAAGATTAAAGGTATTAAAATTCAAAGTTGGTGAAGATAATCCATACTGCAGGACTGTATATAAGAGAATATGAAATATTACAGATGGCTGCACAATAGTAAAGCAATACAAACTCATTCATATAAAATTAAAAATTAACATAATAATAATAATAATAATAATAATAATAATAATAATAATCGGCGGCACGGTGGCTTAGTGGTTAGCACGTTCGCCTCCCAGCGCTAGGGATTCCCGGTTCGAATCCCCATCTGGGTGGAGTTTCCATGTTCTCCCCGTGTCTGCGTGGGTTTCCTCCGGGTTCTCCGGTTTCCTCCCACAGTCCAAAAACATGGATCAAGTTAATTGAGTTCTCAAAATTGCCCCGTTTAGAGTGTGTCTGTGTGAGTGAGTGTGTGCCCAGCGATGGATTGGCGCCCTGTCCTGGATCTATCTGCCCAGCGCCCGAGATGTTCTCCCCTGGATGGGCATGGGGAACCCCACCGCGACCCTAATAGAGGATAAAGTGGAAGATAATGAATGAACGAATGAATCCCCCCCCCCCCCCCCCCCCCCCCCCCCCCCCCCCCCCCCCCCCCCCCCCCCCCCCCCCCCCCCCCCCCCCCCCCCCCCCCCCCCCCCCCCCCCCCCCCCTCACCACTATGTTTGCGTTTTCCTGTTTTTATTGGAGAAAACAAGCTCTAAATCTGTTATGACATCCACATACAGTCCGACTCACACTTGACATTTATAACCACTTTTGTATGAGACACAGCATCTTTGTCTCGGCACCTTATATATAGTGTAATCATTCCGGCTGTAAATAAAAAGTGTCATAATAAAAGACAGAAGGTGAAATACAGCATAAACCAGCTTCTCATAGCTGGAGGCAGTTTTATCTCTTTGTCTTCCTCTTGCTCTTTTTCGGTTATTGATGTTATTGATTACTTGTGACCAAACAATTTCCACTGCATCACAGTAAAATAAAAAATATTGTGGGGGGGGGGGGGGGGGAAGGCGGTAAAATTCTTCCAACACATATTTACTGGTAATTGTTTTTTTTTTGCTACTCACCACATCCTATTGTCAATATACTGAATGTCTTACATAAGGCATAGTTACACTATTATACATATTTAAAAGATCATTCAATATTAGAACAGGCAAATTATTTTCTTTGTAAATATTGTGAATTGCCCTCTTGTTGCAGCCAAGCGAAAAGTTTTTACAAAGAATAGTTCTGTATTATCCAATAATAAATAACCACATCATTTGTAACTATGTTTTTTACTTTATTGTTTTATTTAAAGTTGTTTGTGTTACGTTCTATTGTTTGCATTTGTAAAATATAAAAACTGTTGTGTTTGTGTTTAAATGACCAGTACAGTGTGCTATAGGCCTCATAAACCAGTTGAATACACAGTTTTGTAATTAATTCCTTTTACCCATAGAGGGAGCTACGTGATCATAAGAATTATAGACATGTATTTAGAAACGTTATCATTTTTTTACATTAGAATGTTCCAAGCTGACTGTAAACAAAGTGGAAAACATGAGCTCAGTGCAGAAATAAAGACCAGCTTTATTGTTTGTAATACAGCATGAACAATGTCACTTTAATGTTGACTCTAAAAAGCACATTTCAGATTTAATAGATAAAGAAAACTTTTTTTTTTGCATATGTGCAGCAAAGCAGTCAGTGCTTTCAGTGTTGTGGAAAATGTTCAAGTGTTAATACTGTATGTATCAGAGTGAACTTTACACTCGGTTTTGCTGCTCTGCTGTTGTTTTCTTGTTGTTTAATACAATTTGAATCACCCAGTAGGGTTCCTTTACGTTCTACGTTCTACCAGTTAGACTGTAGTGATAAGCCAATATACTTTTAGTCCCTGTCCATCTACTCGCTCGCTACTTTTAATACTGTACGATTCCAAAGGAAGGAATATACACTTCACTCAGTGCTTTAGATTCCGAACGGCCGACAGCACCACAACATGCTACTAAACAGGAGCGCGTTGTAAACACCACAAGGTTTTTACAGCTTACATCATTCTGTAATAAGCACACCCCAATGTACTGCAGATCTGTGTAATTAAATTAAAAACAGCATCGTGTCCTAATGCAGCTCCTGGTGTATTTAATCATCCACCATACTCTGTGGACTTCCTATATTATATGCATGCACTACAGTTGTTTTGAAAACACAGAAAAACAAGTGGCCCTGAGAAAATGTGCCTAAAATAATTCTTATTATTTATAAAAATTATCCACCAAAAAAAAAAAAAAAAAGTTCAAAAAAATTTAACAGTGCCAATCTCACATTTACAGGTGAGTGAAAATGAAGCATGTGAGGATTGTTGTAGAGGAAACGTTGGGATCGTCACCTGCAACTCTTCTGTCCAACATTTTGCAGAATATTAAATTGTGCTTAAAATATTCCTTCTCATTCGTCACACAGGCGTGTAGGCAAAGCATCTGCTTTAATCATCATACTGTTGAATAAAAAAGTTTTTTCAAAGGAAATCAGCCTCGCTTAAAGAGACGGGAAGCTTCCTTGGCTGTATCCATTAGGCAGGTCGTATGTGACCTGGGAGACACCGCAGTCTGTGAAGAAGTTTGGAAAAGTCAGCATACACGGAGAACTTTGCTCAGCGGGCAAAGGACAGGACGGATCCACATTCTCGTATAGGGATGGCTGTCCGGGTAGTGTCTTGGCATCGCCCGTTTTCTTGGATATACTGTTACATGTACCCCAAGGCTCTGCATACAGGAAACCACCCGTCACGAAATGGTCTGCGTCGAATGACATTGGCTCGGGGCCTCCGCTTCCCTGCTGCTGAATCCTGTTGGGGGCAATGTGGAGGAGCTCCTGCTCGGTAACCATGTTGCTGTAATCAGGACCCAGAAGCTCAAAGAACTCGGCGTCTGGATTTCCCTGCTCCAGATCTTTGAGAGCCATCGCAGACGTGGACGTAATTCTACCGTTGTTGGCTGGTTCTGTGAAAAATGACGGTGGAAGGTTCCTGTGTCGCAGCGGAGGCTTTTTGGCCTTTTCGGCCCGCAAATCCTTGGTCTGGTTGAAGAGAGCTGCCAGACTCTTGCTCTGCAGGTTGGCCTGGACTCCGTCTCGTTTAGGGGGTATCCTGCTCTGCGTGGTGCTAGTTGGACTTTGGACACCTTCTGCTTTCTTACAAGCTTCCGGAGATGTTGAAGTCCCCGCAGTCATGATTCCCGTGCACCTTTTAATCTGTTTTTGCAGATACTTACGGTGGTTGACTTTCCTCTTGGATTTGACGGGCTTATCCAGAGCCAGCTTGATGTTGCTAGAAGCAGAGTCGATGAAACTCAGCAAATCTCTGGTTGCCTCTCTGAACTCGCCCTCACAGTCGGCGTCACCCAAAAGTCTCTCATCCAGACTTTTCTCCACCTCGTATTCCATAACCGAACCAGGGAAACAGAAATTTAGGAACTGGGTATTCATAACAGCGGCCTGGACAGCCATTTCTCGCTGTAGCACGTCCTTTCAGAGTTGTTCCCTTTTTACGCCCGAGAGCTTTTCATGCCATTATCAAAGCATAGTTTGCAATCTGTATTTCCAGGGTGGCTTGTAAACCCTTGGTCCCTGCACTTGGTGCCAACAGTATTTCTTTTTACTGAAAACAGCACTGGAGTGCAGAATTTGGAGCATAGCTGGGGGTTTTCAGGGGGCAGGGCTAATGATGTCAAGACATTAAGAGGGAGGGGCAGAGGAACCTTAGGACTTAACTCTTTGCTCATGCCTGACCACCTGCAACTAAGAGGGATTTATCAGAGGCACCCCTCTGAGTGAAAAGACAATAGATAGTGATTCAAGTGTCCTAGGCCATTGTCACTGTGTATTTATGTCTATGCAAAAAAAAGTTTAGTATATATAAATAATATATAGTATTTATATAGTATATATATATATATATATATATATATATATATATATATATATATATAAAGAGAGAGAGAGAGAGAGAGAATATATATATATATATATATATATATATATATATATATATATATATATAGACACACACACATTATGTTTGTGTTCGTATACATATATGTACACACACACACACACACATCATATACATATCATACACATATATACATGCACATACATATATACATGCACATACATATATATATATATATATATATATATATTTTTTTTTTTTTTTTTTTAAGAACCTAGAAGCAAAACAGTATTAGAGTCTGATTTATAAAATTCCAGAACATTTCTTCTATGATTACAGTGGCGTTGCTTTGTTCAACTCATAAATTCTACATCCCTACACCAATTGCTTTTATATATGCAAAGAGCTATGCGTTCCAAAACTGATTACAACTTGATATTAGAATAGAGAATTCATTTTAAATTATTCTTTTCTTTGCCGTCAATGAATATGATTAACTGCAAATAAGAAAGCCCGAAGCCGGTGACACTATGTTCATGTTTACTCCACTACTTCGTACTTGTGTCTTAATCTGCTCGTAGTGAAAGTTGATTTCCCGTACATTCCCGCACCAGTGGGAATTTCAGCCACTGCCTGACAACCATTATGGGCTGCCTTTGACATACAGCCCTACAGGGCCTAAATAGCTTCTATTCTTCCTTAAGCAGTGAAAGGGATCTTTGTGCCAGAGATTCATTAAACTGCACCTCACAGCTCCTTCATAAAATGGGGCTCAATAATGAACAGTCGATTTAACTAGAAAAGCTGCCGGAGCTGTTAAATTAAAGGGGACCAGAGTGCAGTTCAGACTCAGTGTACCAAAAGAAATGTTGACCTTAAGAAATCTTGGGTATGAGTTCAGTCACTGCTGTAAATAATGCATTTACAGAATGTTCCTTGGGCAACCATGAATGAGAAATAGAAGATGGACCAACAGACGCAGAGTTCATAGGGGACAAACTGATAGGAGCTAAAGCTAAATGCTTCAGGAGGGTTGGGGGGGTATATATATTCAAGATTCAAGAAAATTTTATCATCATTAACATCACATTGTTACATGAGATAGTAACGAAATTATGGGTCACGGACCCCGATTACCCTGTTATTTAAATTTAAATTTTGAAGAAGAGAATTACGCATATCGCTATGTGAAATGTGAAATATATATATATATATATATATATATATATATATATATATATATATATATATATATATATATATATATATATATCAATAATCTGAATAGTACATGTGTAAACTTTGGCTGTTCTACCTTTGGATTGTTTTTGTAGAAGTATCTTAAGGGAAATGTGATTGCTTAATATAAATTATTCCCATGTATTTTTTGAAAATTCTCTTTTGAAAATTTAGTTTCTGGTCTTTAGACAGGAATGATATAAAATCCGTCGTAAACTTTCATCCCAGTTCATTAAGCATTGCCCCTTTTGAGTCACAAGCCAATGGATAAACTTTCTAGTGTCTTGTGTTTATCTTTTCTCAGAGATTTTCCCAGCCATTATTTTCCCCTCTTTCCCTCCACATAAATGCATTTAAGGTGATGCAGTGAATCATTTGGATGTTTAAATGGGGAGGTGGGGGGGGTGTAAAAGAAGGCCTGAGCACTTTTGAGAAAGAGGGAGCATCTAAAGCGTGTTATTATCATGTAAATTCCAGTGTAGAAACTGATAGCACTGATCTTATTATCTGTAGCCCAACTCCAAGCCAGAGGCCTGAATAAGAGTTCAGTCGTCTTCCAACAAACAGCTGCATGCCAGTGGAAGAACTGCCAACATCATCACGAACAACGGCTGCTCTGTAATCTTTATACCGATATGTCTAACGGAATACACGAAAGAAGACATAGGTGAATAGATAATGTAATAAATGCTTATTAGCTTATTATTCTGTAAAGAGGGAACATTTTCTTTCCGAAGCGCCAGGCATCAAGGCCTTGGCACTGCATTTTTAGGCCTTTTATTCCTTTATAAACAAGTTTCCACATTCCCTTTCTTTGCTGCCTAATTTTGGCACAGTGACATCATCAAACTGCTGGCTGATATTTTCTTCTCCTCACACAGAGCTTTTGTACATGCTCGTCATTCACTTTTGAGGGCCTGACGCACTGTTTCCGGAAACAAGTCTCTATGGCCACAAAAAGGCGAGGGCCATCTGAGGGGGGGTGGGCTATGAAAGCCGACAAGAGACGGGGGTAAAAGAAACTTGCATTACATTACATAAAAGAGATGAAAAGGGATTTGTGGCCACTTGAACTTTTAAGATCGTCCCAGACTGTTTTGTCTGGTCCCCAACACTTGTTGGGAAAGCAAACACGAACACGTCTAGAAGGTCTGACACGGCTTTTCCTCTCCCCCCCAAAAAAAGATACCCGGTGACTTTTTTTTTTTTTTTTTAAGGAATTTTTTAAAGCAATTATTTAAATACAAAAACAATAAACTAACTGGGCTGAATAACCGGATTGCAGGGAGGACAAATAACACAAGACATGCAGAAAACCATTCATCTTTCCGTGCACAATTCAGGTCCCCTGAAAGCTGCTTAAGCAAACGGACCATTGTGTATTGTTTGGTTATCGAAGCACTCAGTCCAAATTCAGCCGACCATTAGGAATCACCCCCCCCCCCACACACACACCCATACACCCCAACCCTGTTCACTTGTGCCTAAAGTATTTACACACATATACACACAGCTAATCTCCGTCGACTAGTGTGTGGTCTGCATTAACAATCACAGAGAGAAGTCAGCAGAATTCTAATAACATATTTGATAGATTGACACGTCAACTAGAATAAACCATGGCCAAATTAACGGCAAGATCCGGGCCATTTTAAAAGTTATGGTGTTTGTCTAGATTTCTTTGTCGATCCTTTATTTATTATAATGAAGAACAATTCTGTTCCGTGTAAATAAACATCATCAAAAGCTTACGCTGAAAGTATCTCTCCTCACCTCTGCAACCCTTGAGGAAACTCATGTAGACTTTACAGAAAAGACCTTTGTCTTCCACATCCGGGAAATCTAATCTAGGACTTTCTTGCTGTTTGGCAAAGCCCCAATCACTGAACCACCACGCCACCCTGGGTGATTACCCAAAAGAATTTTAAAAAGCTACAGTAGTTAGCATA
The DNA here is from genome assembly GCA_019802435.1 of Corydoras maculifer. Lineage (NCBI taxonomy): Eukaryota > Metazoa > Chordata > Actinopteri > Siluriformes > Callichthyidae > Corydoras > Corydoras maculifer. The sequence continues at coordinate 1,178,728 of JAFMOD010000138.1, read as the reverse complement.
CACTGTTGTGCAAAAAAAAAAAAACAGCCTGAATAACATAATTTGTGTTCGATTTTCAGTGCTCAACACATTCTCTATAATTATAATAATATTATATATCTCAATCAATTATCTTCCGCTTTATCCTCTACTAGGGTCAAGGTGGGGTTCCCCATGCCCATCCAGGGGAGAACGTTTTGGGCGCTGGGCAGATACACCCAGGACAGGACGCCAATCTATCGTTGGGCACACACTCACTCACACGGACACACTCTATATGGGGCAATTTGGAGAATTCAATTGACTTGATCCTTGTTTTTAGACTGTGGGAGGAAACCAAAGATCCCAGGAGAAACCCACACGGACATGGGGAGAACATGCAAACTCCACCCAGATTGGGATTCGAACCTGGAATCCCTAGTACTGAGAGGAGAACATGCCAACCACTAAGTCACCGTGCCACCCTATATATATATATATATATATATATATATATATATACACACACACACACACACATATATATATATATATATATATATATATATATATATTTCAGTACACATGTATATATGTATGTATGTATATGTATATACAAATACAAATACATAAATATATATAATATTAATATATAACATAATATAAAAATAATTAATACAAAAAAATTAAATTAAACTTTTTGAACTTGTTGATAAAATAAAGCATAAAAAAATAAATACGCCTTTACATTTCTACAGATCACATTAAAGTGACAAGTAGAACATTCACAGGTTGGTATTCTATAATGAAAATCAATAAAATATATAACTTATCGCGGCCCAAAGATTTTTCAGGATCTTTCGTGGTGTTTTATATATAAAAAAAGTTTTAAAATAAAAAAAAATATTTTAAATAAATTTAGTTAGTATATATTTTATCTTGCTTGCTTGTTTCTATAGGCTCCAGCGAACTCAACAAAAATCGAGATATATTGAAATGCATTTTTTTTTAACCAGAAAATTTTCAAAAGTAAAAAGTTAAAAAATAAAACACTCAGTAAACTTCTTAATTTCATTTCACTTTGTGTTTGAGCATAAAGACATTTTTTTAAAACTGGATAAATGTGTGAACACTGGTAGTTCACTCCTCTCAGATATCTCTAAGAGGCGAACCATCAAAAAAAATAATAAATTCTCTGCACTCTGCCATAGTATTAATAATCGGACTAGCAGGGGGCACCGTGCCGTAGATGAAGGGATGTCAAGGTACAGCAATTCAGTAATGTTGGAGTTGCCACAGAATGAATGGAGTCTGGAAGAGTCCTGTGGCTTCGACTGCATGAAGCATGGACGCTGCGCTTTGCACCGCGAGCCTCCCACTAGCCACTTTATTGCTCAACGTCTGTCGTAGAGTTTTCATTAAATCACACGGGAGCATTCGAAGGAGCAGGAAATTGGACAGCTCAGTCGGATTCTTTCCCAATGGACTTTAGGTTTGCTTCAAATAGACCATTAAAATGGGTTCATTCCTTTTAAAAATCATTTTAATTTTTTTTTTAAATGTTTTTAAAAAAAAAAAAAGAAAAAGAAACCCTGAAGTTCAATTACAGACAGAACACATTTTCTTTGGTAGAAGTTTAGAAATGACCTTTGGCACAGTTTATTTTTCCGTTCAGATCCTATGATTTTGTGAAAAGTCAAAATGGTCTTTGATTAATTAGTGCAGACTTGCTCTCCTAAAACCTTACTGTCTACTTAGGTTATGTTTAATCCACTTTTTAAAGTACTCCACCTCTAGTGCCCGGGCATGGGTCACAGTCGGGGGATCATCCTTGTTCCTGAAGCGCAAGTCCAGGTGGTGAGCTCCATCAGGAATCACAATGGCCACCAGAGAGTCCGAAATGGTTTGAGTCACTCCACCACTCATCCAGGGGTCAAGTCCTCCATTACTGTAACCAGAGTGACAAACACATCAGAGACCAACATTAACTATTTCGATCACTGCAGATTATTATATTATATTTATATAGATATTTGGATTAAGTACATACTTTAAACATAATATAAAATGTGTAGCAGGTGTTCAATTTTTTACAGAAACATTTTATAAGGATTTCTTTAATAAATAATCAAACATTTGTGGCAGTGGAGCTTCAAAGTTTGTGAACCCTTATAATTTTCTGTCTTTCTGCATTAATTGACCTGAAACTTTCTTTGAAGTTCTTTTTTTAACCGTTTTTTGGTAGAATAAATTATTTTCATCCTGACACCATTCAGAATCCACTGTTACATCAGTTTGGTATTACATACAATTTATATGTGAAATACTGCATTACATATACAGTACATCACATACACACACTTTTTTTTGCCTTTAACTTTTCTGCAATAAATGAGATTATCCATATATCTAAGGTAGCAGCCATTGTCACTTTATTTTACTTTATTATTGTTAAATTAAAAAAAATTATAAAAGCTATGAGCCATGTAACCACTTTTTCAGAAATGAATTCTGGACAATGTTGAGGATAAGATATTTACAAAATAATAAATAAAACTACTATTATAAATACTGACTACTATATATATATATATATATATATATATATATATATATATATATATATATATATATATATATATATATATATTTATTTATTTTTTTACAATATTACATTCATTTATTGTACAGATGTTACAGATAGTTATAAAAAAACACACGCATAATTATTAAACTCTATAATCAATCATACTGATAAACGCTTCTTTTGTTTTTTATAACCAAATAAAAAGTCCTACCTGAAGATAATGTTGCTGTGTGAAGTGATGTTCTTCCCTCCATATTCAGTGCCAGCCCAGTGTTCTCGAGGTCTTACACCGAACAGAGCATAGCACTCATCAGAGAATGCCTGAAAGTTCCACGCCTGGGGTTCAAACATGTCCTGAATGCCATTGGTACACATGGGCATCACCATCTCTGTACATGACTTATCATAAAGAAAAAAAAAGAAAACCTTTAGCCCCACTGCAATTTCTATGACCCAATGGTACCAAGGTTTTACTAATAGTTATCATATAACTCATGGCTATACAACAGTAACAACACTGTACACATATTCTATATGTAGAATCTACCTGGTAAAACCAGCCCCTGATGCCCAGATTTCCAGTAGCAGTCTGTGATGTGTTGAGACAAACAGCACTTCCTGTGTAGTTGTAGTACACTCTCACTGCCTGTGAGAGGCCCTGTAACAGCTTCCTGTCAGAAGACTCGGTATCAAACTGAAGGTGCGCGCAGACCACCTGAAATCCCAAAATACATCACATGTTCGGTTTCTTAAAAGCTGAGATTCTTAAAACCCATTCAGTGTATAGTTCTGGTTTAACAAATCCACATCTGGACGCATCAATCAATCTGAAGTTAAGGGACGTCTTAATTGTCATGGCAGGTATACAACAGAAGGGCGGCACGGTGGCTTAGTGGTTTAGCCTGGAATCCCGTGTTCAGATCCCAATCTGGGTGGAGTTTCCATGTTTTCCCCGTGTCCGCATGGGTTTCCTCCGGGTTCTCCGGTTTCCTTCCACAGTCCAAAAACAGGGATCAAGTCAATTAAGTTCTTCAAATTGCCCTTATATAGAGTGTGTCTGTGAGTGTGTGTGTCCAGTGATAGATTGGCGCCCTTTTCTGGGTGTATCTGCCCAGCGCCCGATACGTTCCCCCCTGGATGGGCACGACCACCCCGCCTGCGCGACTCTAATAGAGGATAAAGTGGAAGATAATGGATGGATGGTATATAACAGAATGGTAGCTCTCAGTGAGACTAGCAGCAACAATAAAATAAAGATAAAAAATATATTTTTATATATACACTTTATATAAAAAATATATTTATAAAAACATACAAAAGAAAGGAAAAAATATATATAAATATATATGTTTTTTTTAATGAAATATAAAAGATAACATCAGTTGGTACTGCACAATACAAAAAGTTGCCTAAAAGCGTTTTCACTAGTCTAAATTTGAATCTTTTGGTGATTGTGTTTGGTGAACATATTTTTAGGAATTTATGCGAATGACCATTCGCTTAGTATACTTGCAAATACTACTAAGTCTTCATTCACCGTCAGGACGGCTTATGAGAGTTTTGAAAACATTCTACACTTTTTTACAGTTATGACTCCGCTGTAGACATTTTGGAGCGTGCCTACAGAAATCTTGCTCATTCAACCAGAAGACCAGATGTGAGGTCAGACACCGATGCGATTCTTGTTCTAGTTCTTCTCAAAGGTGTTCCATTCGGGGTTTTTCCCATGAAACCTACCCTGTCACATTTCATAGATCTGACTTTGCGCACAGTAATGCTCAAACAACAAATACCTTCCCCAAACTGTTTCCGCAATGTTGAAAAAATACTAAAATGCATTAGAAGGTGCTTAATTTAATCATCAATTATACAGGGACTGAATTAAACATCTAAATTCCACCATTAAGAGGCTTGTGCCAATACTTTTGTCCATTTGGTGACTGTGAACGGTGTGAGTTTGTGCTTGTGGTGAATAAACATGTCACTTTCTCCTTAAAGTCACATCATTTGCATGTTAAATCGCGCCAAAAGGAATTCAGCCTTGGAAGTATTTACAGTCATGGGGAACAAAGAGCTCTATTTTATTTAAGATCTACAAGGACAGGGGAACTGAGGAATAAATAGAATCCAATGAGGGAGAGTCTTTACTTTCTCCCTGATCTAAAAAACAAAACAAAAAAAGCATTTGAAATAATAATGTAGGAGTCTGTGAAGGTTTTGTAGTTGTTGTGTGGTGGTACGATCATCACGGTGTGCCAGTTTTCGGGTCTTATTGGCCAAAAGGTTCGCGTTTTGAGTCTGTTGCTAAGGATTTTATTAGACACCTTAAAAGAGGAGGTGGTCTGAGCCCGAGGTAGGCTACGAACTAAGCTCAGGCTTATACCCTGACAAAAAATGCAGTCGCTCTCTAAAGCATCCTCACACTACTTTTCATATGGGATTAGGCTTCTACATTCATCTCCACCAACAGATTTGCCCTCCCTAAGGCTCTCAATGCCCCCTTTGCACAGTTGCTCACATAATCACATTAGCTTTGTTATTAAAAGGCCTCGTTTTTACACCCACTGTCTAAACCACTTTAGACGCCCACAGGGGTTGCATATGTTATCAGATTTGACTAAAGGACTTAAAATGTCCATTTCACTTTATTAGATATAAATGTCCCGGAATACAGAGAGG